>JAOXYA010098481.1:0-10921 GCA_028565675.1 Sorex palustris
CTTTTGGGTGCTGTGGTTTGCAAAAGAGGCATTGAGTGGCAATCATGTTCAGTCTATAGTCTACTTTCAGCATGTATTTCTTATCCTGGGAAGATGCTTCCAACTCCCTTTATTTGGTGCTCCCTTCTCTATCTGAGCTGCCTTTTTCCCCTAGGATGTGCAGCTGGCCTCCAAGCCATGGAGTGAACCTCCTGGTCCTTATCTTGGCTATTCTTGGGTGTTATTGACAAGTATTTTAATAACAAGTGGGAACATGGCTCTGGCATGAGTAGTTTAAACTGAAGGTCTTTTGCTGAGATGGAGGAGCTCCCTGAGGTGCAAGAACACGGGGAGAAACACAGTCCCAGGTGAGGCCTTGGAATCTGAGAAGCACTGACCCCAGGAGCCTGGGCACAGTGGCCTCCCCCAACCAGTAAGGGTGGGTAAATTTCCTTGTTAGAACAATGGTACCGCTATTTTGGGATACCAGCTCTACACTCTGCATCTCAGTGCAGGAAGAAAGAAGACTTAGAGAAGAAGCTTGGAAAATACTTACGAATTGATAAATGGTCGAATGTAAATTTTTGTATTCTTCAGACTGCTTATTTTCAAACCCAGTTTTGTATGATTCTTTCATTCTAAATGTTCCAGGGAATTCTTTGCCTGAAATGTGAGCAACATTTTTCTTGTAGTATTTAATGTTGAAGTCAATTTCTGTTATTTTGAAAGCATGGATAGGTTTTCAAATTTCTACACTTTATATGGAGAAACTACAGAAAGATTGGAAACACTAAAACTGTTTTACTGAATCCCATCCAACTTAATATACACATTTTCATTTCCGTCCCTTTCTCAAAGCTCTTTTTAATGTAGAGTTTACATTATTATAATTCAAAATTATTACTAATTTTCTAAAACTTATTACTTACTAAGCACTGTTTCAAATCATTACATGCTTTTCATAACAAACAGTTGGAAAGGCTGAATTATACTCTATGAAGCTTGTTCTCTTCACAAAACTACTCATTTATGTTGCTAGAGTTTGAACTTATAATTGTTTTTGCTATTTGTTTTAGGGCCACACCTGGTAGTGCTCAGGAGTTACTCCTGGCTCAGCACTCAGGAGTCATTCCAGGCAGGCTTGGGGCACTATATGAGACATTGATGATTGAAGAAGCTCCGTCAACAGCATGCGAGGAAAGCGTCCTATCCACTGGACTACCACTCTGGACTCTCAACTTTCCATTGTTTTAAAAGAGAATTCTTGAAAAGGTCATGGTGAACATCGTCTGGCACAGTCTTCTGGGCTAATCTCCTGAGAATGATGGAATGAAATGATGCCTGGGAAGGAATGAACACCTTGGGGCCCTTGCCACAACTCCTGTGTCTGAGATCAATACTCTGTACTAGGTTCCTAAAAATTACCTGCTCTTGCACAAGAGGGTATTTTCCATGAGGGACACAGAGAGAAGCTTGTAAGGCTCTTCACAGTGCCAGCTGGTATCTTGGAAATAATGTTTGGTCAACAGTTGTCTGTCTCGAGGCACATGTCTGAAATGAGGGCCCTAAGTCCCTGAGAGCATGGAGTGCTGGGGTGGACAGAGCTAACAAATCCTCTGGCAGCTCAGGTTGAGGTCCAGAGCTGCCTGCCACTTGGTCACTCTACCTGAGCTTTTTCTTTTCTTTCTTTTTTGTCAATAACTGGATGTGCTCAGGACTTTGTCCTGGATCCACTCTCAGATGTCTCTCCTACTGGAGCTCAGGAGAACATTGGAATGTAGGATATCAAACCAGGACAGCCTGGTAGATAACTGGCAGACCACTTTACTATTGCTGAGACCCCTTCACTGTGCATCTTCAGGCGTTTGGGCGTCTGCCATTTGTTATTCATGTCAACATACTTAGAAACAGGGAAAGGGGAGAGACACAGATGTCCAGACCATAAAATCTCACTCCTTCTTCTGACCTGGACTATTTACTCACGCCCAACCCCGCCCTTGGCAAAAGCAGTTACCTGCTCTCTGCTATTGTTGCCCTAAATTTCCCTCCACCCTAATATTCTTGGAACTCTCTTTTTGTTTGCTATTTTTTTCTGTATGTTCTGGTCTCGGGTTATACCCAGCAGTGCTCAGGGTTTATAGCTGGCAGTTTGCTAAGTGATCACTCTGGGCAGTGCTTAGGGAAATATCTTCTGTTTTTGAAAAGTTTTGTTGATACGAAATCAGATGCATTCATTTTTATATGGGACTCTTCAAATTAACTTGACAGTGTGGACTAGTGGCAACTAGGACCTTATATTCTTCTAAACTTGAAATATTTACTACTTGACCTTTACTGATAAGCTTTGATGACATTTGTGGGAAACGAAAGTGGCCACTTCTACTTCCAGTAGCTCTGTCCCCAGACAGAGGTCGGCTGAAGTTAGGTCTCTTTGAGAACCACCATTGACTCACTCTTGATTCCCTTATAATTCATTAGGCTCAAATTCTATATTCTGATCATCCATCATTGTAATTTTTTATGAATATTTTTGTGGTGCCTTCAGGCTTCCTAATACTCCCCAAGCTACCCCTGTTCTTTTGGCTGGACCCCAACAACTTGGGACCAAGTTTCCCAAGAAATTAAATGGCCAAAAGTTAGGTATGTGGGAGTCACACCCACAAACCACTTCTGTCTCAGCTACACAAGCTCATTTATTGGGCCTATTTCAGGGACCCATGAATAAATCTCGAAAGAGATCAAAAACTGCAGTTAATTTCAAACCCTTGCAAGGCTGAACAGACCAGGGTAAATTGGAGGGGGACAATCAGCCTGGTGCCCTCCCAAGCAGAGCTCCTGACAACTGTTTACTTCCAAAATCCATAATCACTGCCTTTTCCCCAGCTTGACTCCACTGTCTCAGGATCAACCTCACTGAGACATAATCTGCTGAAAATTTGGGTTTTGCGGGTTTTGTGACTGAAATCTCCAGGATTTCTTGGGGTCTGTATGGGATACCTCCCCTCCCCCCTCCCGTACTTCCAGAAGCTTCGGCAGTCACATCCATACCCTCAAGCAGCCACCCAATTGAAAAGCTACTCCAACCTTACCATCCAATAAAAATATTGAATACCCTGAACAAACACAATGACCTCTTAATACCTGTACTGTAAACCACAATTCACAAAAGGAAAAGGAGAGAGAGAGAGCAAGAAGGGGGTTGTGGTGTGGGGTGTTGGGGGATGGTGGAAGGAAAACAGGGGACATTGGTGGTGGGAAATGTGCACTGGTGGAGGCATGGGTGCTGGATGATTTTATTACTGAAACCCAATTATGAATAGATTTATAATTGTCTATCTCATAGATATTCAATTAAAATAAAAAAAATAATGTGGAGTGCATGCCCACTTCAGTGAGCTTAATCAGTGACTAAATGAAGAGCAGTACTCCTACTTTTATAAAAAAAAGAAAAATTAATTTTTACAAAGTGTTTTGGGAGTTATAAACATTTAGAGTAAACATGTAAGAGACCAAAGGAGGAGAGTTGGAAGAGAGAAAAGCCTGAGGAGGTAGGAAGGGCTGAGAGTACTGAGGGTAAAGGTCTGGAAAGAAAAGACTTTAAGGAGTGAAAGATATGCCTTGAGGATTATCAGGGGGGTAGGGCGTTTTCTTTCCAAGCGGCTGACTAGGGTTGCATCTCAGCACCACATATGGACCCCAATTCCTCAAATAGTGTGACACCACAGGCTGTAGCCCAAACATTTTTCAAAAAATTAACAGAGAAGGTAACTGCTGTCAAATGATGTGAAAAAGTCCAATATATCGTCCCAAACATCAGCCTTTGGATTTGGCTGCAAGAACTGGGAACTAGCTGCATTAAACTCCTCCAGTGCCGGCCCTGCCAGGGTTTGTGAGATGAAGCAGGTCCATTGTGTGTTGGGGAGGTGAACTGCAATCACAATGCCCATTTAGTCATGCCTCCATGTACCCATGATCCTGCCACACTCTCTTGAGCATGTGAACTCAGAACAACAGGATCCATGTTGAACATGACATAAGTAGACCTGAAAAATATCCATGAATAAAAACTCTCTATCTTGCTGCTTGGGAAACCCTTTTGCACTAATATGATGGAGCATGCAGGATGGTGTGGTGCAGAGAAAAACCAAATACACCTTTTCCCTGAGTTTCTGTAGGAAAGCACAGAGAACGAACCAATTTAACACTTTTTACCATCCTTGTATAGACTCTCTCTTCACAATGACCTTTCTAGACTGTGAAAAAAAAACCGGGTCACTTTGATGTTGAGGAGGTGGCTGGAAAGGGGGAAAGTCCAGTGAGAGAAAAAGAGAGGAAGAAGCTTTGGAGACATCTGTGGGTTTGAGTATCATCTCCTTAAACTCTTGAGTTTTCCTCTTCCATGGGATGGAGCAGTATACTGAATGATAGGCATGCCTGCACAAATATTGAACACTTACTGTTATAGTCTATAAAGGCTTCTCCATTTAACACCGCATTCACTTTTTGGTTTATTTCATCTTGTGTTATTGTTGTTTCTTCTTTGAAAATGTGTACTACAATCACATAAGTCTTCTCCTCAACAGGGAAGCCCGTTGAATAAGATGGGCTAGAAGTGAAACAGAGGCATTACTCGGTAATGATTAGAGAGATTGACCAATAGATCTTCAGACTGACACAGAATCTCAAATCACCCAAATTCTAGTCCTGAGTAACGTTCTGAGTCTTTCTTTGGGGGGCCCACTTTCAGAATGAGTTGGAATTTGACAAAAATGATGATCTCTGTTTGATAAGCAAGGTATCTGTATTGATATTGAAACAACTTTTGGTTAGAACGAATTCCTGTGGGTAAATGCTAGAAAAATTGCGAATACCTTGGGGACCAAATATGACACAGAGGATTGGAATAGGGATTGGCTGTTTGTGTGCAAGGCCACCAATCTCTTTAACCCCTGTGTTACACCTTGCCTCCTAGACTTGGAATTTTAATTTAAAATTACTTGCCATGACTCACCCACACAAGGATTTGAGGTGACAGCGGAGTCTGCAGAGCATTGAGAAAGGGGTACTTAGTACAAGGTTTTCTTTAGCATTTGAAAATGATATAAAATACACGGTCATATAATTTTGTAGGGAAGACTGAGGAGAAATACCATTCATTCAAAGACCCTACTATCAGAAATGTTCCAATTCAGGCATCAAGGCAATGCACTTGTGAACAGCAAGAGTAAAAAATGAAGAAACTGCCTTGTAAGTGCTAAAAAGCAAAGGGGAACATGAACAATCAGGCACTGCATTTATTGAGAAGAGACCTGAGAGATCTAGCCCCCGGTCTCCACTGGCTATTTTTGTCTACCCCAAAGTCACAGCATCCCTGAGCCTGAATTTCTTTTTCTATCTCAAGAGTTGTATTTTGAGGATCCTCCCTATTTATTTTTCTCTTGAGCTGTACTTTTCTGGTTTTTGAACCACACCTGAAAGTGATGAGGGCTGACCCCTGGGTCTGCGGTCAGGGATCACTTCTGGAGGGGCACAGGGGTTCATATGTGATACCAAGAGGTGACCTGGGGTCTATTTATAAAGCAAGTGTCCTACATTGCTATGACCTTGATGCTCCCAATTTTATCACATGTGCGTTCAGGATTCAGGGAATTCAGTGAGTAGAGAACACTGAACTTTGGCCTCAGAAGAGCCTTGCCAGGGCCATGAAGTAGGACAAATAGTTCCTCTGCAGACCTCTGAGTTTACAGAAAAAGGTATGAATCTTTGAGCACCCTTGCTCCCATCAGAAAAAGCTATTTTAGGAGTAAAAAGTGAGGCTCCCCTCCCCATAGTGGGTTCACTGTCAATCACAATTTAAAGAACCTCAGTCTGGTAGAGAAACGCAATTTAGGATGTTGAAATAAGTCCCAGAACCCTCTTTCAAATGGCAGCTCCAGGAGCTGGAGAGATTGTGCAAAGTGGAGGGCACTGTCTTTGCTTGCGGTCAACCTGGGCTGAATTCCCGACTGAGCATCTTGCAGTCTCCTCTTGATCCAGAGAAGGCACAGTATAGGAGTGGGTCAGTCATGAGTCCTTGTTTCAGAGTTGAAATGTGTCCCAGTGTGATGCCCTGCACATCACTCATGTGCATGTGGCAGAATAGCCAACCCCAGACAGCAGCCTCTGTCCCAGGTTACAGCCTTCCGGTCTGGGCCAGTGTGACATCACAGTAGAGCTGTTGCAGGAGTGAGGCTGACCACCACTACCTGACTTGTGGCAGGCCATGGATGGCCTTGATGACTTTAGGGCACTCGGAGGAAGACAGGAATAGCCTGGCCTCCTAATAACCCACCAGCCCAAAGCAATCTTACCTTACTGTATCAATGATGGTGTCTATATATCCAGTTGGAGATTCAAATGCTTTTGCAAACTGTAGAGGAGCATAGATTTAATCACAAGCAGAAAATGGGGTGGGGCATCTGATACTGTCTATGGTTTTTGCATTGAATACATCTTTAGGCTCAAATATGTAAATTTACATGGTTAACCTTATCAAATTACTGTTGACTTGTTGACCAGCAGTCACTGGAAACACTGGAAGCCTTCAGCCGTGGGTCCCTACTCAACTGGATCTAGGAAAAGGCCTTGGGTTATGGAAATTCAGGGTCAAGATATCCCAGAATTATTCCTTCTAGGTGCTACTCTTTTCCCAAGAGCAGACAAAGTTTCAGTCCCCAGTTGGATCAACATTGCCTCTACATTAGCTGATCTGCAGGATACACAGTGCTCTCAAGCCCAGGGAGTCTTTTTGCTCTGATACCAATGAAATGCAAAGTCCTAGTCACTTAGTCTGGGTGAGGACAAAGACAGTAATGACTGATACACTGGCACAAAGGAATCTTTCTGTTTCCCTTTTGGTTTTCAGTGGTGGGGTGTGAATTAGCAAGGGGTTTTTCCCAGGTCAGTTCTCAGTGTCCTCAAGCCCCCACAGTGCTTAGAGGACCAGGCAGAGCTGGGATTGATCCCAGACCTTCTGAAGTCCATTTTCATATTATGAAAAACATAACATTGCATTTGTTTCTGGCCTCCAAAAGTACCAAGTGCTCTAAGACTACATCAAATTGTTAGTTGAGTGCATTAAGCAAATTCATTTTGACCAAGGCATAACAAAAAAAATTTTAATGAAATGATAGTATTATTCATTTGAACATTTTTGACAGTGAGGGAGAAATATACCTAATTGATTTTAAAATAGATGGAGTAGATCTTATAGTCATTTCTTTGATTTGTTTTGGTTTTTCATTTTGGAACCAAATGAAGTACTGCTCAGGCTTATTTCTATTTCTGTGCTCGGGGTTACTGAAGGCAGGATTTAGGGGACCAGAAGTGATGCTGGGGACCGAACCACGGTGATGGTTAAAATGGCCGCATGCTAGGCAAGTGTCTTATATCTTATAACATCACTCTGGTCACATGCAGAACTCTTTAAAAAGTGTGCTATAAATTCAGGCAAATTTGAATGTAAAAAGAAAGCAAAACCTTTATATTGTCTTTCCTCTACACCATTAGAGAAATAATTTTGAAACTTGTTACATTTTATCTGTCTCTTGAACAGAATTTTAATAGTGAGTGTAAACATGATTTTGGTATGGGTGATTCAAACTTCTGAAGGCCTTTTTCTGAGGTGGAGATGCTCCTTGAGGTGCAGGAATACTGGGGCGCCCACAGGAAACTCAGAATCACTGAACCTAGGGGCCTAAACCAACTGGTGAGGTAAAAATTCCTTATTTGCACAATGGCACTGCTATTCTGTGCCTTTGGGATACTAGCTCTAAACTCTGCATCTTAGTGCAGGAAGGAAGAAGACTTAGAGAAGAAGCTTGGAAAATACTTACAAACTTATAAATGTTCAAGTGTAATTTTTTATAATCCTCAGATTGCTTATTTTCAAACTCAGTTTTGTATGCTTCTTTCATTCTAAATGTTCCACGGAATGTTTTGCCTAAAATGTAAGCAAAATTTATCAGTACTCTTTAACGTTGAAGATCATTTCCATTATTTTGATTTTTTTTTCTTTTTGGATCACACTCGGCGATGCTCAGGGGTTACTTCTGGCTCCTGCACTCAGGAATTACTCCTGGCAGTGCTCGGGGGACCATATGGGATGCTGGGAATCGAACCCAGGTCAGCCGCATGCAAGGCAAACGCCCTCCCCGCTGTACTATCGATCCAGCCTTCCATTATTTTGAAAGCATAGATCATTTCTCAAAATTCTAAACGTTATATGATTAAATTAAATTAAATTAAAATTAAATGAAGTCTGGAAATACTAAAAATGTTACCCTGGTTCCCGTCCAATCTAATATACAGATTTTTGTTTCATTCTCTTTCTTCCAGTGCTTCTTTTCTATACTAGACTTATATTATTGTAATTCCAAGTTATTGAGTCTTCTAAAATTTATTACTACTAAGCGTTTTTTAAATCCTTAAATGCTCTTCATAACAATCAGTTGGAAAAATTGAGTATATTCTATGAATCTTGTTCTCTTCACAGGTGTCTCATTTTGTGTTGCTAGACCCTGAATTTCTAAAGTTTTTGTCGGTGGTGTTATTCGTTCATTTGTCCTTTATTGAAAGGTTAGATGACATTTGTTTTAGACCAAGTTTTGGCAAATTAAGGGATCCACTTCTACTTCCAATGTTTTCCCCAGACAGTGGCCTGCTGAAGTCAGAGACCTTCGAGAACTGCATTTGAGTCACTGCTGATTCCCTTTGAATTCCTCGGGCTCAAGTTAATGGAATCGCCCCAAATTTCAAATTGTGAGCAGCCATCATGATAATCTTTTAAAAATTATTTTAATTATTTTTATAAAAATTTACTAAAATGTCAGGAAGGATTCAACACTGTTCCATAGAACAGGGTGCTATGTAACAGGAAAACCCTCCACTTTTTCTAGAATTTCAGAGTTGGATCACAGAATGTTTGATTGTAGGTCCTGTGCAAACACAAAATTTTGGGGAAATCTTAAAGATAAAAGGTGCTGCGAAATAATAAACAAGTAAACATTAAAGAGTCCAGAGGAATCTTGGAGGAGGGAAAAAGCCTGAAGAGGCAGGAAGGGCTGAGGACACTGAGAAGTGGAGGCTTGGACACGAGGACTCTCAGTAGGTAGGGTGCTTGCCGAGCAAGTGGCTGACCAGGGCTTGATGCCAGCACCATACGTGGCCACTGAGTCATTCCAAGAGTATCATACCACTGGTTGTAGCACAAGCATTTTTAAAAAATTAAAAGGAAGAGAACATATAAAATTAATGAAAAATTACAATATGCTGTCCCTGACAGCAGCTCTGGGCCGTGACTGTGGGGCCTGATTAACAGCCGCATTAAGCTCCTCCAAGGCTGGCCCTGCCATGTCATATGAGAGATGAAGTAGGTCAGCTGAATGTCAGTGAGGGTAACAGCAGTCACGGTGCCCATGTATTTGTGACCCCGTGTACCCAGGGTCCTGCCACACTGCTCTTGGGCATGTGAACTGTTTGACCAATGGATCAATGTTGGAGTTGACATAAGCATACCTGATAAATACCTGTGAATCAAGACTCTCCGCCCCCCCCTTGCAGCATTAGCAAGCTGGAGCATGTAGGATGGTGTGAAGCAGAGAAAACCATCCAACTGTGCCTTCTTGGACTCAGTCAGCCCCCAGTTGGCCCACCCAGCACCCAGGGCCAGATGATGAAGTGAATTTAATAAAAAGAAGCCTAAACTAAACCTGGTTGAGTTCAATCCAAATTCTTGCACACAGAATTATGGGACTGTAATACAGACATGGTTGGAAAATCACATGTTTGGGGCTGATTTGTGACACGGCCCACCCCAAAATACATCTCCTTTTCAGATTTGTGTGTGAAAACAGAGAAATAATAAAGATAAAGTTTTCTGACCTCATGCGGAGAGCTATAGCTTGGTGTCAAAATTCTGGTTCTTTTGTATTCACCATTCCCAATACAGACTATCTCTTCCCCAACTACCTTTCTAGACAGTGAAACAAAATGCTCAGTTGATAAACACTATCATTCAGAAGGAAGAAGTTCAGTGAGATAGGAAAGGAGGGAGAAAGAAATTTGAACACATCTGTAGATTTGGTTATCAACTCCTTATATGATTTCTTACTCCCATGGGATGGGGCAGTTTACAGAATTGTAGGCAGACTCAGGAATCATATTTAATACTTACTGCTATATTCAGAAAAGTTGACTTGTCCCTCAAACACTTTGTTCACATTTTCAGTTACTTTTTCTTCTGTTATTACAGTTCCTTCTTCAAAAACGTGTACTACAGTCACATAAATCTCTCCAACATCCAAGCCATCTATTGGTGAATAAAATGGGCTAAAAATGAAACAAAGGCATCACTAAGTGATGAATAGAGGGATCAAACACAAATCTTCAAATTGTCCCAGACGTGCCAATCACGTAGTTCTCGGCCTGACCTGTGTCCTCTCTCCTGAGATCTAGCCTCCCAGAGAGACGCCATCTGTTTCTGTCCAGCCCCAAGTCACAGGATCCCTGGGCCTGAGTTTCTTTTTCTATCTCAAGAGTTGGATTCTGAGGATCTTCCTCATTTCTTATTCTCTATCTTCTTGTCCTTTTCTGGTTTTTGAGTCACAGCTGGAGGTTCTCAGGGATTACTCTTGGCTCTGTGGTCAGGGATCACTCCTGGAGCTAATCGGGGTAACTTATGTCATGCCAGGACTAAACCTGGGGTATGTTGAATGCAAAAAACATGTCCCACCTGCTGTACTATCACTTTGACCTTAGTACTTCCAATTTTAACATGCAGCTGTCAAGAATTGGGTTATCCACTGAGAAGAAAGCATTTTTAAAAATTTTTTTATTAGTGAGACACCATGAGGTACAGTTGTAGACTTACACATTTTTGTGCTTGGGTTTCAATTATACAATG
>JAOXYA010098500.1:0-10921 GCA_028565675.1 Sorex palustris
AGCTTGCCGGGCTCTCCAAGAGGGGCGGAGAATCGAACTCGGGTCAGCCATGTTGGCCGCGTGTAAGGCGAAAGCCCAATATTTTCTTATTAGTTAAGTAAAAACAAATTTCTTTTCTTTTGAACAATTTTCAAAAAAAATTTGGTTTTGGGTCACATCTGTGGTGCTCTAGGCTGACACCTGGTCTTGTGCTCAAAGATCACTCCTGCTGATAATTGGGGAACCATAGGCAGTGCTAGGATTTGAACCAGTGTTGAGTGAGAATTGAGCCAGTGTGGTAGGCAGAAGCCTTAATCTTTGTACTATCTTTCCAACTCAAATTAAAAAAAAATATTACTTGTTATTATTGGGCCACGCTCTTTGTTCTTGAAGTCTATTCAGCTCATGTGGTGCTGGGGGTTGAATGTGGGCCTTATACTGCAAAGCATGCACTCCAGCCCTTTGGAGCTATTTTCCTGATCCACCTTATGACATTATTATTTCATTTCTCTATTCTATATAGTTTAACGTTGTTGTCTGATCGACAAAATCATTCTTGAATCTGTTTATCGAGTGTACTAGCTCATTATAAGAACCATTTTCTCTAAAGAGAGTTCTTTCATATTTACCTATCAGATTCTTCATAGACATAAATTAGCAACATCAAGTTCTTCTCGGGTATTAAGAGCATAATGAAAATTGATGAAATAGAAAAGTGAGAAATGAAAGAAACAATTCTATTCACAGCTGTGCTTCAAAAATTCAAGTACCTTGGGGCGGAGCAATAGCACCGTGTGTAAGGTGTTTGCCTTGCATGCGTCCGATGCAGGTTTGATTCCCAGCATCCCATATGGTCCCCTGAGCACTTCTAGGAATAATTACTGAGTGCAAAGCCAGGAGTAACCCCTGTGCATTGCCAGGTGTGACCCAAACAACAACAACAACAAAAAAAAATTTAAGTACCTGGAAATGAGTTTAGCAAAAGAGGAAAAAGACTATAAATAAAGACAGCTAAATTTCAAAACTAAAAGAAATAATAGAAAGCCTGAGTAGAAACTCATTCCCTGATCATGGAGTGGGCAGATTAATATTGTCAAACTGACAATTCTGTCCAAATCAATATACAGATTCAGTGCAGTTCCAAGTAAACTGCCCATAACTTTTTAAAAAAGGCATAGACAAAAATATTACCGAGATTTATATGGATCAATTAAAAATCCTGACCAGTCAAAATAAATGATGGAAAAAAGAAGATGGGAGACTTTTCCCACCTGAATTTAAATTATACTATAAAGCTATATTTATCAAGACAATGTGGTACTAGAATACAGACAGAATCTCAGACTGAGAGATATAGTTGATATCTCAAAGAGAGACCCTCAAGGTCTGGTCATCTAACCTTTAACATAGGAGCTAAGAGTATAAAGTGGAGCAATGAAAGAATCTTCAACAAATGGTGTTGGAAAAACTGCTCAGTCACATGCAAAAAAAAAAAATGAACTCAGGTCTTTTTCTCACACTATGCACAAAAACCCATTTAAAGTGGACTAAAGACCTTGTTATAAGACCTGGTATAATCCATGAAATAAATTAAAGAAAATACTGGCCAATCTCCTTTATGACATCAAGAACTAGAAGCATATTCAATGCATTTGACCAACATACAGAAGCAAATGGGATTCTATTAAATTAAAAATCTGCACAGTAAAGGAGATAATGATTAAAATAAAGACACCCTGTAGACTGGGAGAGAACATTTACCCACCATTTATCTGACAAGGGGTTAATATCCAAGATATATAAAAGGCACTTATAATATTAGCAAGGAAAAAACCAACCGACTCCAACAAAAAATGGGAGGAGATGAACAGAAACTTGCGAAAGATTATGTTTAGTTGGCCAAGAGATACATGAAAAAAATGTTCTGTGTCACTTATCATTAGGGAAATGCTAATCAAAACAATAAGGTGATATCAACTCACACCAGTGAGACTGTCATATATCAAAAAGAACAAAAACAACCCTTGTTGGCTCTATGTAGGGGAAAAAAGGAACCCTTATCCTCTGCTGGTGGCCTGCTGAACGATTCAACATTTTTGAACACAATATAGACATTTTTCAAAAAACTAATGATTAACTTTCCAGGTAGACCAGTGTGGTCTGAAAACTCTGGACCTTCTCAAAATGGGGGCAGGCAGATTCCCCTTTCCACCTGAAGGTATACAGCAGCACCCAGACACACCTGACATCTGCTAACATAGAAAGACTTCAGCCCCACAACTGAACCTCCTCCAATTGCCAACCCACCAAATTGTTCCAGCTGCACAGTTCCTGGAGCATGTGGCTACTAATGCTACCACATAACACCTACAAATTTCACAGTATTGTCAACCCAGTAGGATCACAGAAAATCTGATAGGAAAGTTATATAGAAGACCACCAAGCTCAATGAGTAAAAGCAACAACACAAAAACCTCAACTGGCATTAACCAGCTCAGTAAATCCTCAGACAGTGACTTCAGTCACACATAAATGACTTTTATAGTCATAAATTGACTTTTATTTGTCTAAGTTTTGATAATTCCATTTGCCTATGTGTTGTAATAAACAATAAGAAGTAAATTTGTGCCAGCTGTGGTGGTGAGTGGAAAACTGAGGACATTGGTGGAGGGAAGTTCACACTGTTAGTGGATTTGCTGTTGGAACATTTGATGCCTGAAACAACTGTATTATGAACAACTTGGTAAATCATGGGGTTATAATAAAATTTTTTTCAAATGCATTTATAAAAATCAAACAAACGTACAAAACTAGAAATTGAGTTTACATTTAACTTAGAGATCTCACTTTGGGAAACTACCCCCCAAACCTCCAAACTCCATTTTGAAGAGATATTTGTGCTCCTATGTTCATTGCAGCACAATTCAACAATAGTCAAAATCTGGAAACAACTCAAATATGTCTCAGAACAGATGAGATAATGAAACTACAGTACATTTGCACAGTGGAATACTAGACTATTAGAAAAGATGAAATCATACAATTTGCTGCTGTGTGGATGGAATTAGAAGGCATCATGCTGAGTAAAGTTAGTCAGAGGCGAGAAACAGTCCTAGAATGATCTTTTTGATATGTACGATGTAAAAGAGCACAGTAGGGGACTAACATAAAGCCCAAAGCTACAGAATATAAGAACTAATCTAAAGAACTGAACTTACCATAGCAGTGAGATGTGAAGAGGGGGCAGGGATTGCAGGGGGTCGAGGCAGGCTGGGGGATTGTGAGGGAGGATCCTGGAACAGTGGAAACAATGGTGGAGAACACACTGGTGGGACTGTGGGGTTAAAATGTTGTTTTTATGAAACCCTATCATTGACAGTATTGTCAAATGGCAAATCATGGTGATGAAAATAAAAACAGTTTTGCCAGCACAATTTATTAAAGAGGTTTCCTCTGCTCCACTTCACTTTTCGTGCTCCCTTATTGAAGATTAGATGATCATATGCTTGGGAGGAGATGTCAGTATATTCAACTCTGTTCCATTGGTCTACAGTTCTGCCTTTGTTCCAGTACCATGCTGTTTTAATTATTACTGCTTTGTAGTAGAGCTTGAAGTTAAGGAGGTTGATTCCTCCCATTTCCTTTTTCCCAAGAATTGTTTTAGCTATTCGTGGGGGCTTAAAAAACCTTATCTTTCTTAATCGGAAAAAATATTCTACGGATCATTTATGTCCACGTGACAGTGTCTTGTACTCTTGGACCTCTTTCTTGTCCCACAGGAATGACTCATTGCTCTCTTTGCGGCAGTCATGATTTCCTCTATGGTAGCTGGGTCCTCATCACTCTGGTCTAGCCACAGGCTCAGTCGCCAGCTCCCCTGTAGCTGATGGGTTCTGGAGAAATGAGACTGTCTTATTCACCTTTGTAACACCATTTTCTGCCATCATAGCTTCCAGGGATATGGTAGTAATATTTGCTGGTAAATGAACAAAATTCTAGTAGTTTATGAAATATACATCACACATAGTTAAGTCCACATACATGCATACATACATTTACACATATGCAAAACCTTCCAGGTTACCCACACACATTTTCTCTATTTCATATTTCTATCACAGATTTTCAGTAGCTACTTATATTTCTCTTGAAACCATTCTCTTAAATGCAAAGTTCTTTTAATTTACTTTTTTTTAACGAATCACTGTGAGATACAGTTACAAAACTTTCATGTTTGAGTTTCAGTCATACAATGATCCAACACCCATCCCTCCACCAATGCACATTCTCTACCACCAATGTCCTCATTATACCTACTCCCTATCCAACCCTCCCCTGCCTCCATGGCAGACAGTTTCCCCCAGACTCTCTCTCTAATTTTGGGCATTATGGTTAAATGCAAAGTTCTTTATTTTAAATGGACTAAGATTCCATCTGAAGGCCTTTACAGTTCCAGCAATTCTGAAAGCCTGACCAAATTTCTGAAAGCTCATCCGTAACTCTGTAAGCCGTTCTGTTCTGTGGCGATCAGCTATAGTGAAGTAAGATCGCTCATATGGTGTGTAAGTCGCATGTAAGACTCAGCATGAACCCAAGCAATGTGAAGTCAATGGCCTGGTGATTTGAAGTGAGCTGAGTTTCAGTCTGTTTCACGGTCACCAATTTCTCGGATCATTCAAATGCAACTTTCTGGATGAAAAATTAATAATTCCCCTGAGAAAAATCATTTTAGTCTTTCTCTTATTTTCTCCTTCATTTATAAACTAGTTTCGAGTGAAAGGATTTCATATCCTTCTTTGAAACTATGTTCTGGAGCAGGGAGGGGAAGGGTAGGGCACAGAGTCACATGGTACGTCCTTGGTCCATGATGGGACAGACACTTCCACTTATTGTAAGCTGCCCACAGCCCTTCTTCCTACAGTGTGTGGCCCATGAATGATGTGATACATATTCAAAGGCTCCTTGGCAGAAAACAGGTTGCCCAAGCCTGGTACAAATTATATCGAGTCAACTAAGAAATGAGTATTATGTGCAGGAGTAGAGATTTATAGAATAATTCTGTGTCTCTAATAAGCCATATCTTTCCATATTAGGCTTGTGTATTGAGTAAGGGAGGAGGTAGAGGTCTTAATAAAAAGAAATGTTGACTGACCAGAGAAAGTTTTCCGTAATCTTAGATGACTATTGAGTTAATAACACAGGTCCCTAAGAAAGCTGTCTCCATGTCAAGGTTGACTCCTCTTAAAAAATTAATATGAGGGGCTGGAGCAATAATACAGCAGGGAGGACGTTTGCCTTGCACGCAGCCAACCCGGGTTCGATTCCCAGCATCTCATATGGTCCCCCAAGCACTGCCAGGAGTAATTCCTGATTGCAGAGCTAAGAGTAACCCCTGAGCATCGCTAGATATGACCCAAAAAGAAAAAAAATGATGTGAAACCAGATTTTTTAAGATAGTTTGTAACTACAACTGATGCAAGGGGACCAAACTTCATTGCAGCCATGTAAATACAGAATCTGAAGAATTGGGGAAAATACGATGTCAACAGAATTCAGAGTAATCTGCCCTGAGTCACAACAAGGTTAGTTAGCAACAAAGCCAAGATTAAAACTCCTTAATCTTGCCATCATCTACAAGTCTGATCACAGCGCACTTCTCATGTCCTAGTAGCACCCTGTGCCTCGGCATTGCTACACTTATTTCCATTTCAGCACTTTCCTATTACTGTAACTTCTGTCAAAATCACTATTTCCCTGACTTTTCACATGACTGGATGTTTACTACCTTCCAAATTTCAATTTAAATGTCTCCTCCGAGAGGCCTTACTTGACTTAGTGTCTGAATCTGAGCTTCTCAAATAACCTCATCCTGGGGCTGAAGCAAAAGCACAGAGGGAAGGGCATTTGCCTTGCATGTGGCTGACCCGGGTTCGATTCCCAGCATCCCATATGGTCCTCTGAGCACCGCCAGGGGTAATTCCTGAGTACATGAGCCAAGAGTAACTCCTGTGCCTTGCTGAGTGTGACCCCAAAAGCAAAATAATAATAATAATAAAATAAAATAACCTCATCCTGTTTGACACCGCCTCCCTATTTCATGTCATTCTCTATTAAGGGAAACTGTCCAATTTCTTCAATTCCAGTATTGAATTTACCACAATCGAAATAATCTTGCTTATTCACTGTTTTTTAGGTTTTATTTTTGTCCACCTCTTCTGTAAATGATACAGCTCGCAACTGCAGGGCTTTGCTTTTGCCCTGCCTCTCTGTGGTGAGTCAGGATCGCCACACTCATCGACTGAGACAGTGGGCTGAACCCAGATTCCCGAGACGTGGTCCAGTTCAAATGGATAGGAAAGAGCCTGAACTTAGAAAAAGAAATTTTGTGTTTTGGGAAAGCCATAAGTGATGGAACTCCTCCCTGTCCTCATCGTTAGGAGAGGAATAACAGTGCTTCTTTATTAGGGCTGAGAAAAATAATCAACACATGTGAAAGTTGATTGTAGATCATTATAAATAGAACCAGGTGCGCATATCCATAACTGGAAGTGGGTCACTGCCTCAAATACCTCATCAATGAAATTAAAGAGCTAAATATATCATCCTAATTCATCTTCTAATTTCAAGATTTTAAGCTTTTTTTTTCTTATGAGAAAACTCTTCATGTATGTCACTTTACTAGAACCAGAACTTTGCATGTAAACAAGTAATAAGTTCCTTTTCTTCTTCTTATTTTCTTAGTTATTTGGTACTTTGGAGTCATTGCTATATTGAATCAGAAAGTGCACAGGGCCACAGTGTTAGTACAGCAGGTAGGGTGTTTGCCTTGCACACAGCCAACCCAGGTTTGATCCCTGGCATTCCATATGGTCCTCTGAGCAGCACCCACGAGAAGTAATTTCTGAGTGCAGATCCAGGAGTATTCCCTGAATATTGCTGGGTATTACCCCAAAAACTTTGTTCCCCCACAAATAAAAAGGAAAGAAATTGTACAGACATAAATGAGGATGTATTGCATATTATGAAAGAGCCTTAGTGTATCTTAGAACATTCAAAATATACCAGTATGGTCATAATTCTATTGGAACAGACATCAGCTCAGTTGGATCAGACGATAGACGTTAAGTAACCCACACTCTGGTACTGTGGGAAAATGCTCTTTCTCAAAACTGTAAAACAAAGACAAAGCCGAGTCTCTCCTCAGCCCTCTCTCTCTCTCTCTCTCTCTCTCTCTCTCTCTCTCTCTCTCTTATTTTCCAGCTTTTCAATGAACTAGGTTCTGGACTTATTTGAAATGAAAAATCTTTTACATCAGAGAAAACCTCTTCTGCGTCTTTAAGCTGTAGATACTCTTGCTCTCTGTCTCTAACAATGACTAAAAAAAAATCTACTTTTAAAATTTTTTTATTTAAACACTGTGGTTTACAGAATTGTCCATAACACGGTTATTTCAGGCATTCACCAATCCTACCACCAGTGTGACCTTCTCTCCACTAATGTCCCCAGTTTTCTATCCCCCCAGACCTTCCCCCACAGCAGCACAAAATAATTTATTTCATATTTCTTTTTATAAGCAAATGGCAAGTGAAATTATAAAAAATAGTTCAGGAAAAGAAAATTTGTGAAAATATTTGTATCTCACAAACCTCCTCCTCCTCCTCTTCCTCCTCCTCCTTCTCCTCTTCCTCCTCCTCCTCTTCCTCCTCTTCCTCCACTTCCTCTTCTTCCTCTTTCTTTTTCTTCTTCCTCAGAATTACTCCTGACAGTGCTCAGGGGACCATATGGGATGCTGGGAATTGAAGCCAAGTCAGCCACATGCAAGGCAAATGCCCTACGCACCGTGCTATCACTAGAGCCCCTCATTTCTTCTTTGCAGAGCCCTTCATCTGCTGGCAAGATAGATTGAAGTTGAGCTGAGAGGGAAGTGCTCTCTTTTGGAGTCCTGAGACAAAGGGGTCTGCAGAGAGAGAAATCACCACACCACCAGGAGAGGACAAAGCCTCACCTGGGCCCTCATTCCTTGGGGCACAAAGAGCAGCTTTCTACAAATGTGGAATGACCATCAATTCTTAACCAGGGCACAGGTGATGGAAGTCCATTGGCTACTGGGAGAAGAGACCAAAATATGTCTCACTTTATGAGAAAGACAAACAACCATAGGGGGCCCAGGCTATTAGCAGTTCCCTACAGCAGTGAGGAGGTATGAGATTACTGAAAAAACACAACCCTACCAAAGATTCCGTGATACGAAGACTACCAAATACCCAGGACAGATGTAAAGGTTTAGATTTATGACACAGCATTTGATATTTGTTTAGTACTTATTATACACCATGCTTCATGCTAAGAACAAAAATGTATATTGTTCATTGTAATCCTACAGGGTGAATTTATTATTCCCGTATCACAATAAAAAAAATACAAAGTTTCCAGAGGAAAGTCCCTTAATCCCCTCTAGAACTCTTAACACTTGAAAAGCACAGACACAGTTCTTGATACACCCTCTATCACCCAGAAGAACTAATCTGTGCCTTCCCTAAATTGCTTTCATGAGATGAAAATCTGACTACACTTACAAATCTCAGAAAATATAAAACCAGAGCATTTGTCATTCTCAGACTCTGCAGGTTTTGTCTGGATCAAAGATCAAATCTGACTTTGTGTGTGTGTGTGTGTGTGTGTGTGTGTGTGTGGGCGGGGGGGGGGTCCTTTTTGTTTTTTGTCTCTTCTGTTCAAAGAGAGAATCTTTCTGTTCATCCGTAACAAGCAACCATGTATGTTGCTTAAGGACTAAAGCAAGTTTGGGGAAACAAAAGTAAAAATGAGATGTTTAAGTTGAAAAACTTCAGTGCATAAGAAAATACAATCAGAACTAAAGTCAGAAACTGAATGAGCAAATATCTTTGCCCATCATATGTCTTTTAAGGGATTAATAACCAAGGTATATAAAGAAAATCCACAATATAGCAACAAATCAATTATCTCAAAGAATGGGCAGAAGTTATTGAACAGCTTGTAAATAGGATATAAAAATGCTCCTCACTATTTATTATTAAGGAAAGGCAAATTGTAGCCACAATGAGACACCTGTAAGGATGGCTTACAGAACAAGCAACAATAGAGGGCTAGAGAGACTTACAGTGGGTAGGGTGTTTGCCTTACTCAAAGTCAACCTAAGTTTGATCTTCAGCACCCTCTATGGTCCCTGAGCACCACCAGGAATGAGCATAGAGCCAAGATTCAGCCCTGAGTACTGCCGGATGTGACACAAAAACAAAATACAGCCAGCATTGAAAAGGACATGGAGTTAAAGAAACCCTTGTGTACTGCTAGTGGGAACAAAAATTGGCGGACCCGTTTTTGGAAAACACTCCGGAGCTTCTTTACAATGTCAAAGAGAGGAACTAACTGTCTCACTTCTGGGGAACTCTTGGAGGAATACAAATGAATGTTACCGAGAAGTTATAGCCACCTCAGTGTTCACTGCAGTATCGGTTACGATAGCTAAACTATGGAGGCCACCAAAGTGCCTTTGTTGGAGGAAGAAATAGAGAAACCATGGTGTGTTTGTCGAATGGCAAGATTATTCAGCTAGAAAAGACTAGAACTGGGGGTAGCTCATAGAGCTGTGGTGTGGGCTAGCAAGTGGGGGCCATCATCATCACTTTACAGCATCACACAGTCCCCTGGGCATCATCAGATGTGGTCTGGGAGGCCCCCAACACCGCCACAGTCTCCTGAGTTTCTCTGGCTCCAAAGGGCACAAGCAGCTTCACATTATTAGGCTTTTTTACTAGCTGGCCAAGATTCTCTAAAGGGCACCACTTAACAGCCCCCCAGAATATAATACATATATATATGACACGTATCTGCACAAATAGTTTTTCAATAAGAATTTTGATCATGAATCATTTAAGGCATTGTGATATATATAATTGACCCCATTTAATCTGGGGTTCAAAAAATTATTATCAAAAAACAAATAGTGTAAAAGTACTAAACATTTCACTTTCAATCACTGTTTCAGGGCATCCAGGCCACTCTGAACTCCATCCTCCTGAGCTCTCCAGGATGTAGCTCAGAGGTAGAACTCCTGCCTTGCAGGTGTAAAGCCATGAGTTCAGGCTCCTGCATCACCTCACATACCTAAGTTCAGCCCCAGAGCCAATGGCTGAACAGCAAAGGTGAGAAGCAGCAAAGGGTAAGAAGAAGCCCTCTCTTCCTGTCCTCAGTTACTTGCACACTGAACCAAAATGGGAAGGGACTTTAATTCACTCTCACTCGCTACATGCTAAAGTAGGGGCCAAATGCTGCTTGTACCCCAAAGTCACAGATTTGGTGGCAGCCATTGCTTTCTTTCTCTTTGCAGCCCCAAAGCATAGGACCAGGCACCATCTTCACTTAACACTAGACTGAAGTGCATCTTTTATTCATCTATTTATTATTTATTAATATTGGTTGAGATGTTATGATCGGTGATATCATTAATGATGGTTTCCTGTGCACCTGATTCCAACACCACACCCATCACCATTGTACCTGCCTCTCCCCAAAATCCCAATGTCCTTCCCTTTTAACCCCCCCCCCACCACCACCCTGTCATACTTAGTTTTATGAATCGGTTTTCTTGTTTTGCCTGTTGCTACCTTACTGTATATCTTTAAGTCCCATGTGTGAGAAACATCATTCTGTATCCATTCCTTTCCTTCTGACTTCACTCAGTATAATGTCCTTTAGTGCAATCCATGCTGCAGTAAATTGCATGATTTTGTTCATTCTTAGATGTGCATCCTTGTCATCCTTCTTCATTGTGTATATATACCACAAATTCTTTTATTATTATTATTAGTGAAACATCATAAGGTACAGTTGTAGACTTACAAATTTTTGTGCTTGGGTTTCACTTATACAATGATTGAATACCCATCCCTCCACAAGTGCC
>JAOXYA010098519.1:0-22767 GCA_028565675.1 Sorex palustris
AAGTCTCCAATGGAGACGTTACTGGGCCCGCTCGAGCAAATCGATGATCAACGGGAGGGCCTTTACTTTTACTTTACTTTTCATTTTTGGTTTTCGGGGTCATTCCTGACTCATGGGACAATGCAGTGCGGAGACCAAACCGAAAATTCCTGAATGTAATGCATCATTTCAGTTTCCAGTGTTTCCAGTCCTGCAAGGTATATCCTCAGCCCTGACATATTTTCTTGATAAACAAGTGATACATACTGATACTAGGTTAAGTAGAAATTTGACCTAAGCAGAAGATGCATAGGGATTACTCAGTCCACAGCAAACTGCAAACAATTTGCATTTTGGTATACAGTCTGAGAGCACAATTTTTTAACCTCCTTTGTAGGTAGAATCATGTTTTATTCATAAACTCCTTTATGATTGTTTTTTTCTAAATATCAACAATATCACATCTAATGCATTCAACAATAACATTGCTATTTTGCTAATATTTCCAGGGTATCGAAGGGCTATTATTTATAGAACCAATTTCTTTCTTTTTTTTTTTTTTTTTGGCTTTTGGGTCACACCCAGTGGTGCTCGGGAGAGCTCTGCTCTCAGGAATTCCTCCTGGCAGCAGTCAAAGACCTTATGGGATGCTGGGGGTTGAACCCAGGTCAGCCATATGCAAGGCAAATGTCTAACCTGCTGTTCTATCCCTCCAGCCCTTAGAACCAATTTTTTCCCATTTTTTATAATTTTATTTATTGAATCACTGTGGAGCAGTTATAAAGCTTTCGGGTTTAAGTCTCAGTCATACAATGAAACACCCATACCTTCACCAGTGCCCATTATCCACCACCAAAATCCCCAGTATACCCCTATCCCACACCCTCCCCCTACCTGTGGGGCAGATGATTTCCAAATTACTTTCTCTATACTTTGATTACATTCAACATTTCGACACCACACCCACCATTATTATTTGGGATTTTTTCCCAACACTCAGATCTGCTGAAAAGGCAACCGCAGACAACTTGTTTTCTATTGCTGGTTATGAATAACATATGATGTCGTGACTGCAGTAGTGGCTGAGCGATTTTGAAATTCCAAAATTTTAACATTTAAATCTGGAGGGATTCCTTGCCAAAACCTGCTGGGTTCTGAGATTTGTTCCTAAGTCTTTGGGACCATGGCCATTAAGCAGCTTGATCAAGAGCCAGAGAGACTGTACGTGGGCGGCGACTCATGGTCTGTTGGGGTGGGGAGGAAAGAGCCGGCTTCATCCCCCTCCCGTGAGGCCCCACGTGTCTCGTCACTGCGGGCCCAAACCTGACTGTTCAATGGCCTCTGGAAGATGGCAGCCACCGAGCCACTTAGGGGGAGCAGGTGGAGGGACAGCACCCTTTTCCCCCTAGGGTGGCCCGACGACAGTAACCTACTGCGTGGTCCAGACGCATTTCTGCCCAAAGATGCAGGGTTTTGAGATTTGTTTCTGAGTCTCTGGGATCATGGCCATTAAGTAGCTTGATCAGGAGCCAGAAAGGCTGTTCTTGGGCAGCAACTCAGGGTCTCACTGGGAAGAGGAGGAAAGGGCCGGCTCCACCCCCATCCCGTGAGGCCCCACATGTCTTGTCACTAGGGCACAAACCTGACTGTCCAGTGGCCTCTGGAGAATGACAGCCACCGGGCCACCAGAGGGAACAGGCCAAGGCACAAAACCTTTTCCCACCTGGGATGACCCAGTGCTGGTAGTCTACTTCAGGGACTGGACGCATTTCTGCCAAAAGCCTTTGGGTTTTGAGATTTGTTTCTGAGTCTCTGGGATTATGGCCGTTAAGCAGTTCAATCAGGAACCAGAGAGGCCATTTCTCCAATTATATAGCTGAGCCGGAGATCGTTTGTAGGTGTGTCTCCCACATACCTAACTTTTGGCTGTTTACTTTCTTGGTAAAGTTTGCCCCAAGTTTTTGGGGTCTGGCCAAAGGTGCAGCAGCTATTTTGGGGTATCTGGAAGTCTGAAGGGGCCATCAGGCTGCTGATGCACTCACCTCACAGTTACAGATTGACTTGCTGACGGCATCATACCCCCCTAAATGTAGCATTTTTCATAAATGAATATTAAATGCTGTTCACAGTTCCAGGGACTGGGAATTTAATAGACATTATTTTATAGTTACCATATTCTAGAACCTAGGACTATTTGATGGAAATTATAATGAAAGCAAGGAGTTGCATTAAGAACAAATAAGTCAGACCACTGAAATGTTTTTAGGTCTTATGAAAATCAAATACAAACTACCAAAATTTTGAAGATATAACAAAAATTCTAATCTTGGAAAGCTGAGAAGTACACCCAAAGAAAGTGCAAGAGGAAGCCAAAATGCCTGGCGATCCCTGGAACCTGGGAGAACAGCCAGCCTGGCTTTAAGTAAATTGTGGAGAGGATGAAGTTTGTCTGGGGATCTGTCCTGAAAGCACGAGCTTTCTACTACTTGTGTTTCATTCAGCATAGTCCAACAACATTAGGATATTAGATTGAGTGAACTATTTTTTCTAATATATAGAGCGCTTAACTACATCTTTAATTGATCATCTGTTTGGACTATGCCCTTTTTTAAAATGATTACTTACAACTTGTAAAATCAGAGGAAAGATTGGCTGTAGTCTCCTTTTAATCCTGAAAAAGAGACATACAAAGTAATAAAGAACAAATTTTATGCCTTGTCCAAGAATATAAAACAAATATTAAAATTATAATATTTAAAACTTATTTTTTAATATAGAGATTTCTTATTAAGTAGTTCAGTTCCTAGAAGGTACTTTTTTCTGTCACAGGGTCACACAAAAAAATTTTGAGTGACAGGTTACATCCCAGAGACAATTTGTACTGAGTATGGGATTATTAAAAGAACTTTATTGCCTATGTGTGCCAAGAGAATTCTGTAGCCACCTCAGAAGAAATAAATTTAAACATATATTTGACACCAGAATTATTACTTAAGCTTGGGTAGAAATTGGCAAAAGTTTAAACTATACAGCTAGTCATTTTGATATTTCCTATTGTATTTATAATATTTCCTGTGCATTTTCAGTATTTTTTTTCACTTTGGCTTATAACTATGTAAGAAAACCAGGAATTAAAAATTCATCTGTTTCTCTGAGTATTTTTCTGTGTTACCCTCTTTTATTTTAATAAAGAACCTGATTTACAATGTTTTAATATTTCAACGGGCTGGAGCGATAGCACAGTGGTAGGGCGTTTGCCTTGCACACAGCCAACATGGCCGACCCGAGCTTGATTCCTCCACCCCTCTTGGAGAGCCCGGCAAGCTACCGAGAGTATCTCGCCCTCACGGCAGAGACTGGCAAGCTACCCGTGACATATTCGATATGCCAAACACAGTAACAAATAAAGTCTCCAATGGAGACGTTACTGGGCCCACTCAAGCAAATCGACGAACAATGGGAGGGCCTTTTAATATTTCAACACCAATCTCATCAGCAGTATCAACTTCCTTCCACCAGTGTTCCCACATCCCTTCCCCACCCCAACCACCACCCCATCCCTGCCTATCAACTTGACAGTTATTTACACAGTTTCAGTGGTTATAGCTTAGATCTCATGTTTTCAGTTTAGTTTTTTTTATTTTTGAGTCTGTGTTTTGGATATATGGCTAAACCACTCACTCCTATATAACTGAAGCCCTGATGCCTGTTCACTCATTACTTCCAGTTCTCTTCCCCCCCTACTCCTCCGCCTTCATTTATTTTCTTCTCTATCTTTTTCCTCTTTGAACACTGGGTCATGGGTGATCTAGGCATTACCCTTTTACTTTATTTCTTCATCCAGTTTTCAGTATAACATAGATAAGTGAGATCATCCTGTTTTTGTCTTTCTTCTTCTGGCTTACTTCATTCAACATGATCTTTTCTAGTTCCAACCAGATTGCAGCAAATTGCATGCTTTCATTATTCATTGCAGCTGCATAGTATTCCAATGTGTGTATATACCACATCTTCATAATCCATTCATCCGTAGTTCTTACGGTGTTTTCTGACATTTTAACATGATGACTGCCATGCTTCTTTGGAAGTAATGACTATTGACACATGGACAATTTTATAGATAGTTAAAGTAAGAGCTTCTGTAACCTAAAAACAATTTCCTCATCTAAAAATAATTTTTTTGGAGGGGGAAGGTTTGGCGCCACAATCAGTGATGCTCTGGAGTTATTCTTGGCTCTGCACTAAGGAATCACTCCTGGCAGTGCCCAGAGTGAATGCTGGGGATTGAATCCAGGTCAGTTTTGCAAGACAAGCTCCCTACCCACTGTACTGTCACTCCAGTCCATCTAAAATTTTACTGTCATTGGATTATTTATTTGAGGAATTTTCTATTGAAGTTCCTGATGGGAAGAATAGCCACAAGCCTTGTTTTTCATTAACATCTTAGTATAAGTTTGTTGGACATTCCAGTGTGGCACCTTACCAGGAGCTGGAATGGGAACAGACGGCAAGGAAAGGGAAGGAAATCTGTACACAACACAAGATGCTATTGTAAGAATATACATCTGTCTGAGGACCAAATGGAGGATCCATGGAAGAAAAGACTATTGAAGCTTTAGAATTAAATATTGGAGAAAGGAAGGAGGACAATGAATTATAATATTTGATTAGAGTAAGCTAGCAATCTATAATCTTAAAAGTTCCCCTTTTCTATTAAAGAAAAACTTACTGTGTATGTAATTTCATCTTTAATGTGTACAATAATTTGGTATTTTGCTTCCAATAAAGATGAGGTAGTCTGATTATTTAGATAACACATATAAGAAATATTTATTCCCTTTAAGATTTTTGTGTTTTTCAATGGAGTACTATGTAGGTGTTAGAAAAGATGAAGTCATGAAATTTACATACAAGCGGTACTACATGGAAAGTATCATGCTAAGCAAAATGACTCAGAAAGAAAGGGATAGACATAGAAAGATTGCATTCATCTGGGGAACATAAAGTAACAAAATAGGAGACTAACACCCAGGAATGGCCGAGATGAGCATAGGGTTTTTGGTGCACCCATTGCTCTGAGGTCTGAGTTAGTAGACAGGACCAGAAGGATCCTATGGCTCTTTCAGTCTCACTGTCCACTTAGGGGCAGAGCCAGAGAACTGCACAACCTCACATTCTTGCCCAGAGCTGCCCACTCTGCTCCAGTCTGCTGTCTTGTGGTGAACCCAGAGCTGGTGAACAGCATGAAAATGCCACCCACGATCTGTGCAGGCTGGTAGCTGACCACGCGCCTTCCAGAGGAGAGACAGCTGGGGAGGCGGGGAGGCCTGTGGATGGCGATGGGCAGGAAAGGGTCAGCTATGGGTTGGGGGTCTGGGCTTTTAGAGGGGTTTTGGAAGACATGTTTCAGCTGTCACAATGCACTGTGCACCTCCCTCCTGCATTTAGGCCTCTCTGCCTTCCAGGGACTGGTAGTTCTTCCTAAAATGCATTGAGACTCAGAGGGAAATTGCACAGACAGCGTGTCCCCAGTTCTCTCCCCGCAGAAAGGAGAAAGACTGGCAGCTGTAAAATGTTGGGTTTTGCTCCATTAGAAATGCTGACTGTGGCAGCAGTTTTGTGAATAATTTTCCCACCAGCTCCTGAGCCATGGGATTTGAGATGCAGGACATGGCTAGCCAGACTCCCCAGCCGGCTGCTTGCCTTCGGGCTGAGCTCAGAGCAAAATGGGAAGGGAAAGTCCGCATTTGGCCAGGGGTGTAATGAGGTGGTGAGTAAAGAAGGTAGTGGTATTTTTATGGGGAAAGTCTGAAAGAATAAAACTACACAGGGTTTAGGTTTCTAGAGGCTTTGGGGAGAGAGCTGAGAGTGGGGGAAGACAGGAGTGGGGGGCTTCCGAACAGTACTCAGGGATTCTTGGGAGGCCAATCCTGAGACAGATGGACAGTTGAGTGCAGGGGTCCAACTTCTCTTCTGGGGCCACCTGGGCTATACCCAGCAGTGCTGGTGATGAACTTGGACCCTTGTACATGCACCCCTGACCCCTTCCCTGGCCCTCCCAGATGCTTCTGTGAGACTGATACACTGCCTATGGCAGGGATCGAACCCGGGTTGGCCATGTGCAAGGCAAACACCCTACCCGCTGTACTATCTCTCCAGCCCCCACCCAGATTCTTCTAAAAGGAGGTAAGGGGGGAAGGAAGGCAAGAGCCAGAGTTGTGTAAAGTTAAAATATTTGGCATGTAAATGTTCAAATAAATCAGAAATTATCCATGTAAAGAATTCCTCTTAAGTACCCACATGGCATGGCAGGGGCTCCAGGAGACAGCAGTGCCTAGATCTCCGCGCCTCAGAAATCAGACTGGTTGACCCAACAGTTTCTTCATGAGAAGTGAGCCACTTGAGTGCAGCTCACATTCAAGCAAAGGAAATTAGGCTCCACAAACCACTTCATAAGTCATCACAGAATTTGTAAAAATATATTTGAAGCAGGTAGCGTCATCTTTTTTATTTTTTTTTTCTTCTTTTGGTACTTGAAATTGAACCCAGCTCTCAGGTTTGCAAGGAATTCACTTTACCACTGAGCCACATTTGTGGACATACTTTTAAGATGACACAAAATAATTCATCTAATAAATTATTTTCTCTACAAATGAGTTTCCCGGAGAGATCTGTTCACCCCATCCAGGAATGTGATAAAGGGTACTGTCACTCAGAAGTATAATGGGAAATAATTAATGAGGTTACCTTCTGAAGAGAGTATCAAGATGACCTCTGTTGCAGGGAGTAAAGTAAAAGCAAGAGAAAACAGACAGAACAAAAAATAACAGGGTCAGAATACAGAAGAAAGATTGCCTTTGATCCTGATTCTCTTTGCATTCAGAAGACGACTGTGTAAACCGACACTGAGTGAGGCTTGTCTAGGGCCTGAGTAGGAAGATCAGAGGCCTCTTGGGACCTGAGTTCTAGTTGTAGCACGTGACCCAGATGTATAATGAGCCCACATATGCAAATTGGAAGTCTGTAATAGAGGTACAGCTAAAGCAAATCAAAAAGAAAAATGTGTAGTGGTGTCTGGAGCCTCTGCAGACCATGAGACCTCAGACTCACTGCCACACTTACACACCCTTTTCTTGCTTTCTCTCTAGTGCTGATCAGTAGCCAACACTCTGATTTTATGTCATCTTGTTTACCAACTGCCACCCCAACAAGAACAAAAAATCCCATGAGCATAGAAGTATTTGTTCAGTGCTGAATCTCCAGCACCTAATGGGAACTTGGCACATTGTAAGCACAATAAATATCTGTTGACAGAGTAAATTAGATCATGAATCAGTGCAGATGGAAGCTGAGCTCAGCCATCAGGGAGCTGGAGATGCTGGAAGGTGGGGACAGAGGGAGATGGCCTTCTGACCAGAGGGCCTGCACGCTCAGTTCCGGCCATCTGTGGGGCTGGCCCACAGCGGTGGGGGATCCATCATATTTGAGATGAGATTAGGATTTAACTAATGAGAAGGTCTCTAACCTTTTCAGGTTAGAAACAGGATGTGCTTTCTTCTGTGCTTTGCTGCGTTTAAGCACATGCAGCCCACAGAGACCTTGGGTTCCTCACTTCCCTATGATTTGCTACACACTGGCCAGTAGTTCTCTTTTGGTCTAACAATCAGGTTTCTATCCTTCATTTTCTCTTTCTGGTAGGGGCAGGATCAAGCTCTCCAGATACTGGGGTCTTTCATATTCTCCCTCCTTGGCCCGTGAGTGTGAGATTGCCCTGGGAAATTCAGCGTCGTCTGTGGCACGTGGAACACAGCGGCTTTATGTCTAGGGCATGAATCTTCAGTCTCTTGCTGTGCTTTTCAGCTGTCCTGCTGTGTAGGTGCCTTTTTTCTCTTAGACCTCATGTGTGAGACTGAGAGAAACACAAATCTCCCCCTCACAGCCGCTGGCAGAGGCTCTGTGAGAACAGGAGCATCCTGCTCAGGACAAGGGCTGCAACTGAGGGCCTCTGTCTCCTGCCTCTCTCGGTGTCCAGGAGAAGTGGCCCCCGGGCGGGGGTCCCAGTGCCGGGGGCAGGAGGCCAAGCATCATCTCCTGTGGGAACAGGACCCAGTCACAGACACATCATCTAATTCCCACTAGGCCTCACTAGTCAGGCAGCTGTGGGGCCTGGGCCTCTGCCACCCGCTGTGCTGATGGTGCTTCCTTGAGACTGAGAACCCAGACCTCACCAAGAAACATGATTTCTTTCTTTATGTATACTACATTTAAGTCAACACAGAGCATTTTTTTTTTTTTTTAGATTTTTAGTAGTGAAACACCATGAGGTACAGTTGTAGATTTACAAATTTTTGTGCTTGGGTTGCAGTTATACAGTGATCGAATACCCATGCCTCCACCAGTGCCCATCATTTTGTTTTGTTTTGTTTTTTAATCACTACCTTATCATTATAATATGAATTAGTGTTGCTCTGGGGCTGGTGCGATAGCACAGCAGGTAGGACATTTGCCTTGCCTACGGCTGGCTGACCCGTGTCTATTCCTCTGCCCCTTTCTGGGAGCCCGGCAAGCTACCGAGAGTATCTCGCCTGCACAGCAAAGCTACCCATGACATATTCGATATGCCAAACACAGTAACAAGTCTCACAATGGAGACATTACTGGGCCCGCTCAAGCAAATCTATGAATAATGGGAGGACAGTGACAGTGACAGTGTTGCTCTGAATGCTTGAGGCATGAGATGCCCACTGTACCCCACCCACTGGTACAAAGGAGCAGGATCTTGAGATACGCCCAGCCATTGTGGGGCAGGAAAGAGAGCACAGTGGTTAAGGCACTTGACTTGCATGACTCTACCTGATTCAGTCCCTAGCACCAAGTATGTTCCCTCAAGCCCCACCAGGAGCAACCCTGAGCTCAGCCAGATGTGGTCCGGAAACCAACCTCCAAAAGCCCCGCCACTGTGTCAGGTCTCTGCATGTGCCCTCATGCCCTAAGCAGGACACAGTTCTTCCCAGTCTATGGCCAAGAAGACACAGGAGCCCAGACATAGGCGACATCAGTACTAACTTATCTCCTTTGCCTCCCATTTTCCTCTTGAGATCAGGGAGAGCAACCAGAAAGATGAGAGAATGCAATTTATCACAGGAAATGGAGTCTGCCCTGCAGAAGGCTCCCATTGGCTATTGATTCCATAAAATAAACAAAAATAATGTCCTGAGATATTTATAGTTTAATGCCATTTTTGAAAGAAGGGAACTGGACTGAGAAGATGGTCCAGACAGGATTCAGGATGCTCAACTGGCTTCTGTCTCCAGCACCACACATTCTCTGAGCATCTCCAGATGCAGATCTAGAGGTCTCTGCCCTGCTGCAGTGGCCCGGGTCTTCCTCAGCACCACAGCTCCATGCAGCACTACATTCCCAAGTCCTCACCAGTTAGCTGGCAGTTGCCAGGAAGTGCCCCCAGAGCTGGGACAGCACCCTGAAATTGTGTTCTGGCTGCAAATCCAAACTCAGGGGCATTCACTATGTATTTGTTGAATAAATAAATGAGTGCATAATTTGTGCATAAATAAATGAGTGCATAATTTAAAGGAAATGAATTTTTCTCTTTAAATCTATCCTAGGCTCCCTAAGTGACCTCTGAAACTTCTGAAGTCGACTTGGTTTGATGTGACCATGACCTTCCAGGAGGGTGGGGTGAGAGGGGTGTTCTTTGTTCCGGGGTGGAGAGGCTGTCTTGATTAGCATCCATTGTGTTAGTTGCCTGTAGCTTAATGACCAGGCACAGGAGAGGGGTATATGTCTGTTCCTCACAGCCCCCATTGATGGTGCGGAGCGTTGGTGTGTTCTCCTTAGTTACCACACCTTCAGCTCAGTGGGGACATTTTCCTTTTCTATGTACAACCATATCTCCAATCACCTTTATCATTTAGAGTTCATTTTCTCTATGTGCTAAATTGGAGCCCAGGAACCCTGCCCTAGATATGGTTTCTGTAACTCACCTCAAATCACCCCAGTGTATGCCTCTCTCTGGGCACGTAAAGCGATTTGCTCTACACCTGGGTGCTGCCACCAGGACGCCTTTTCCAGGAGGGTTCCTGCTTCCTCTTCCCACTCCTCTCCTTTTCCCCTTGGGTGTTCTGTGCAGGGCTTATTTCAGCTCGAGCTACTGTTTTCTCACTAGACACAGGGGGGACTATCCCATGTCCACTCAATGAAACCAATGTTTACCAAATAATTACAATAGGAATAAAAACAATAGCTGTTGACCCTGATCTCAAGGGACTCCCATGCACTTAGATCTTTAATCACAGTGGCAATTCTGTTAACATTAGCACCTACGTATTTTTTTTATGAGAAACTAAATCTTAAGCCTTATATCTTTATTTTTCTCTGGAAAATGGTGACCTGATTAGTCACTGTCACTGTTGCTGTCCTCCCTTTGTTCATCGATTTGCTCGAGTGGGCCCAGTAACCTCTCCATTGTGACAATTGTTACTGTGTTTGGCATATTGAATATGTCACGGGGAGCTTGCCAGGCTCTGCCGTGTGGGCGAGATACTCTCGGTAGCTTGCCGGGCTCTCCAAGAGGGGTGAAGAAATCGAACTCGGGTCGGCCATGTTGGCTGCGTGCAAGGCAAATGCCCTACCCGCTGTGCTATCGCTCCAGCCTGACCTAATTAGTCATTGGTAGAAATTAGATTTCCAGCTCATGATTGCTGAGTCCAAAAATCCAGATTCTAAGCCACTACCCTGGGGTGTAGCCTTAGAAATTCCCTCAATCACACTGTGCCCCGTTGCCATCCTGCCAATGAAAATGTGGCTCGGGGTTATAAGTATTTACAAATATTTGGTAGAGGGAGAATAAAAGAAATAAAATTATGATGAAATTGCTATGAATGTGGCACTTATTCACAATCATTTTGACTGGTACCACACACAGAACTCCGAGTTGAAACAGTGTTCTAGAATAGGAGAACATTGACAGAACAAATAGTCTAAAGATAACTAGCAGCTAAGAACAGTAGAAATATATTTACTAATATACACAGATTCCCAAACCACCTGAAGTGAAGGATGCATCCTTACTGCTTCAATACCAAAACACAGTGTTTTGATACTGAATTTTACTTCCCAGATTTTAATTCTCTTTTTCTAAATGGGAAGCTCCCCCACTGGAGAAAGCAGTGCCCGAGAGAGAAATGAGCAGTAGGAGAATCCAGGACATGGTTTGCCCGTCAGTAGTGGGAAGACCAGGCTGAGAGAAAGAGGGAAAGTATTTCATATGCCTGTTGCTGAATGACACAAGCCCCGAGACAGAAAGAGTCGCATTTATCCAGGCCACTAGCAGAGGACCAAGCAGAGAAAATTCACGAGCAAGCAGTAGAAATTGGAGTCAAAGGCAAATGGGGAGTACTGTGAAGGACATGAGTTTAGGAGGCGGTGGGATTTGGAGAGGCAGGTGTGTGGTGGGGGGACATGGGAGCTTGCAATGAGGGGACAGCTGCAGAATGCAGAGTTGGGGGTCAGGGCATGGGTTAATAAGGGAGCCATCTTAGAGATTGAGAAAGTTTCTTTAATAACTTGGTAAGACAATGTGACAAATCAGATATAAGGGAGTGAGAGACAAGTCGAAAATGGCTGCAATTATCCAAAAAGGTTTTTTGGTTTTGGAATTTGGAGGAGCTGGTAGTTCATCTGTGTTGAACCTTAAGGGTGGCAGAGAGGAGGAGGAGGAAGATCCGCTAATATGGGATGGAGAAGATGGGAAGGCACTCCAGCCATACCCACTGTGGCCTGGGAATGTGAAGGCATTCCTGGTGCGGATTTTGATATTTAATTTGGAGAGGGAGGGCATCACTCCTGTCGGATCATGCCTGATGGTGCTTGGGGAGGACCATATGTGACCGAGCCAGGGCCCTCTCCCCTCCCTCCCCCCGCTCCTGTGCAAGGCGAGCCCTTAACCCCTGGCACTGATTTGTGACCACATCACTTAGACTGCCCTGCTCTCTGCTTCCCCAGGCTCAGAATTTCACCCAGGAAACCCTTCCCAAGACTCTCCTGTGTGCCACGCCCTTTGCAAATTGTTGGGTTTGTGTCTCCCATGTGGGCCAGTTAGGGGTCCTTTGGGCAGGGGTCCCTACCCCTCTGTTCCAACAAAAGCAGCTCTAGCATTTTCCTTGAGTGAATTCTGATTTTTGCTCCCCCCACCCCAGTGGCCACTGAGCACCCCAAGCACGAAAGGCACTTTTGCCCTTTTCGGTTCAGGAAAGCTGATGTGAATGGCAAAACGGTACTGGATCATCGACCCTGCAGTCAAGGGGACAGGGCCCCAGAGTGTCCGGGAGACACAGCCCCAGAACTGGGAACTTGCAGGGAGGTGGTGGGAAGGGCTCATAAGCCAGATGAGAGACTCGGGGTTGCAGTCAGTCCCCAACCAAAACCAACAACAGCACTGAGAGGCAGGAACTCGGATCTGGGATTGCCCTCTGTGGGTGATCCTGTACCAGAAAGGAGCATGGGGTCACAATGAGAGCAACAACTGTCTGTGTGTTGCCAGTGCAACAACTGTCTGTGTGTTGCCAGTGGAAGAGCAGATCATGCTGAGGGCCCATGCCCCCTCTGGAGGCCAGAACGCCTCACTGCCCTGTGATCAGAGCCAGGCCGGGGTGTTTTCTGGGGTGTGTTCCCCAATGCTAGAGAAGGCCTGGGGAGTGCAGTTGTTTGCCTCCTGCAGTGCCCAGCGAAAGGCCAGCTGGGGCTAGCGAGTCAGAACATGGAGCAGATGCAGAGACCCCTGGGCCCTGGAGCCTGCTGGGCTCCTGCCGGTTCACCTCTCTGAGCCTCAGCTTCCTCCTCGGCAACTCCAGAAGTAATGCCAACCCAACGGTGTCAGGTTGGGTGTCACCTGTCAGACCTAAGGATCCCACAGCTCAGTGAAAGAGCTTTTCATCTGCCAAGAGTCAGACAAACACAAATCATTACTTCTTTTCTGCTTTGAAATAAAAATTTAACAACACGAGTATTTCTCTCTTATAACCTGAAATACAAGGAAGGTGTTTGCTCTCTCAGTCAAAGGGTTTAGCTTTAATTGGCTTCTTAACATGAATTTGAGATTGAGCCCCTGGCGGGTGGCACAGATCCCCCCGCCCCTGCGCACCTGAACTCCGGCAGGCCTGTGGCCTCTTCTTGGGTTACCCACACCAGGCCACCTTGCTCCCACTCAAGCACACACATTCAAGGTCTTTCTCAAGGATTATTTTGTCGCATTCCTGAGTGTGTGCATAGTTCAACTCACTCTTGCTCCACCTTATACTGTGTTATCTGTCTTCATTTGGTGAATGCTTGAAAAATCTCACCCCAACTTGAGGGTGCTGCTGTTTCTCTGAGAAGCTGCGTGTAAGAAGAGGAAAGTTCACATCCAGGCACACTGAAACCTGAATGATGGGACTAGAGCAGTGGTACAGTGGTTAGCACACTTGCCTTGCACACGCCTAACCCAGCTTCAATCCCCAGAATCCCATGTGGTCCCCTTCACATCTCCAGGAGTGATCGATCCTTCAATACAGGGCCAGGAGCAACACCTGAGCATCACTGGCTGTGTTCTCCCCCTACCCCATAAAATACCTGAATCAGACCCAAAATCTTTTTACGCTGGATGTGGGAATGTGTAGTTGTTTTAAATGTGTAGTTCCTTACATTTTTATAGAGGCATGGAGTGGGAAGTTTGGGTCCAACCAGGCAGAGCTCAGGTCTGATTTCTGACTGTTTGCTCAGGAGTAACCCTTGGCCGTGCTCAGTGACCATATAGAATGCCAGTGACCAAATCAGGTTAGGCTTCAAACAAGGCAAATGTCTTGCCTCCTTTAATATCTCCCTAGCCTCTAGGTCTTTAAAAGAGTTCTAGTTTGCCAGTTTCCCTCAATAAATGCCTTTAAGGGTACTTGGTAAATGATCAAAGCAACAGTAAGGTAGCTAGGAGCTTGCCTTGCACACAGCCGACCTGGGTTCAATCCCTGGCACCCTGAGCCTGCCAGGAGTGATCCCTGAACACAATAGGAATCCCTGTTATCCTCGTTTAATATGTAAGGGAAAATGAGCTACAGAAGCTAATTAACCTGCTTAGGATAGAGATGGTACCGACAGAGAAAACAGTTTGATTCTAGACCCAATAACCCACAAGAGATGGACCACTGAATTCTGATTTTAGTGAACATTCTCTATGATCTTGGGCCTGCTTTCCCCTGGGTCAGCTTTTCAGTGATGAACAGTTAACGCAGTGATCAGTTGCCTGGATGCTTGGGAGTAGCTCAGAAAGTACTCGCTGCTCTGACACTTGAGAATGATCCACAATCAATAGCAATAGGTGCTCCGATAGACCAGGGTCTTAGCTAGGAAGCTTAATTTGATGCGGATAAAGAGAAAAATTCATTTTGATTTGGCATGCTACACAAAGAGAAGCAAAAACTTAAGGAATAAAGCTGAAAAGACAGATGCTGACCGTCATCACTGATGCTGAATGCTCATTGAAGCGAACTGTAGAGACTTTAAAGTCTAGAAAGGCTTTTCGTGTCCTTCATGGTCAGAGATTTTCAGTGGTGGTTGTCAAGGCAAAGAAATCTGGAATATAATTTTCACTTGGATTTTGCGGGATTTCTCCACATACCTTATTTCCCCCAGTGCTTCTCAGAGAAACGTGGGGCTCCCAGTGCAAGACCCATGCCCCTGCTGCCCGAGCATCTCCCAGCCTCCGTTTCCCTTTCACACAGCCTTGTTAAGATCTGTTTCACTATGATTCTTGATTTGTTGGATTGAGTCAGACATTTTTTTCTCCTCTCTTTCGGAAAGCTTTTAGAATGAATGCCCCTTTTATTGCCACTATATCCTGATGACAGCTGTACTTTTTAAATTAATTACAGTGGACAGTTGGAACAGTGAATCAATTTATATCCTCCCGCCCCTTACAATTTATTCCTTTTCATTCTATGTAAAAGCTATTACATGGGTCATTTCTCTAATTTTCGTACATTTCCTGTATGTTCTCTCTTCTCTGTGTACTTGACTTCCCGGAAAACTTCCTTGACTTTGTCTTCCCACACATGTTCAAAAGGCTCATTTCAACCATATTTTTAATTCTTGAGTGCTTTCTCAATTCATAATGCATTTCCCTTTCTTTGCCATGGAGATATTTCATGGATATAAGCTCTCTTAGTTCTCTGAGGAGATCCAGGGCTATTGAAGTTTTAGATCCTGCCTTTTTGCTGCTCTGAGGTCCTGGTCCTTGTTTATTTTAGTCTTTGTTGGAGATTTTTTTTTGAAAGTCTAGTGTCTCCAGCTGAATCATATTCATATTTATGAGTGAATTGCCCCCAAGCATATTAGATGTTCTGTGTGAAAGAAGGAGCTTGCTGAGGGGAAGTTTCCTTTCACGGGGTGGTTCAGAGACCAGACAAGGCGTGGGAGCTTGTTGGGAGAGATCTCAGATGCAGCAGTCTGACCATCACGATTTCTTTGCCCATGAAAGAGCCTCAAAATTACCTGAAGTGTTTCTCTCTGGCTGCCAGTATTTTGGAAGCTTGGGGGAAATGGATTTTGCCATCTCCCTATTCCACAAGAGGATCTTGATTTCATTTTACTTTCTCGGGGACATGTGACCAGCTCAGTGGGGTGAGGGAGCCTCCCCTGACTGATTCACCCCACATTATCACACCTGTCCTGTTCACGTGCCACCTGCCACTCCCACCCCAGAGCCTCTCCGAGGCCACCTGGACCTCATCTTCTCCACTGGTCCATCAGTGCCCCTCATGCAGCTGCTGCCTTTACCTACCCTCACTTTTCTTTCTCTTTGTTTCTGCGAGTTTATGTCTCTTGGCCCTCCCTCACTCCTGTGTCTTTTCTGTTAGGGTTCAGAGTTAGTGATTGAAGGACAGGTAAACGTTTTTGAAATGGGGCTGTGCACTCAGAGTACTCTGTGGAACCCAGAAACAGCAGCTGGAAAAGCAGGCGGCAAGGAGAGAGAAGTGTCCAGTGCCAGGCTCGACCTCCCAACCAGAGTTACGCGCAAACCGGAACTCGGAACTTGCTGTTCCCAGTCTCAGAGTTGGGCTTTCCTGCTCCGGCTCTGCGCGCTCAGCACGCCACCACTCTGAGCAGCAGTGACCAGACACAGAATACGTCTCCTTCGTCCATGTGGGTGTGCTGTGACAGCCAACATGTTGATAGACTAGATGCACGTTGATCACGGTGCTCAGGAGCACTGGGGCTGGAGGGAGGGGACAGCAGAATACTTGCTTGCACCCAGCTGACCCAGGTTTGATCCCTGGCACCGCACATGGTCTCTGGAACCCCTCCAGAAGTGATCCCTGAGGACAAAACTGGTAGTAAGCCCTGAGCACCACCAGGTGTGCAAGCACCCCCAAAAACCCGGTAGCTAGGGACTGTGTTGAGTAGTAAGTACAGGAACTTCTCTGCTGCTAGAATATTAAACCTAGCCAAGCTCTGAAGTCCATTTTCCTTTTAAGAATGAGATCAATTTCTCTGTTGAGTTGCCTTGGATCTTTGTTGCTACCTCGCTGTGTATCTTTAGGTCCCATTTATGAGAGAGATCATTCTGTATCTGTCTCTTTCCTTCTGAGCAACTTCACTTAGCATGATACCCTATAGCTCTATCCATGTTACTGTAATTGCATGGTTTTGTTCTTTCTTAGGGCTGCGTAGCATTCCATTGTGTAGCTATACCAAAGCTTCTTGACTCAGTCATCTGTAGTTGGGCATTTGGGGTGTTTCCATTACATGGCTGTGGTACCATGAACAGTGATACACAGACATGTACACATATCCTTTTGAATTAATGTTTTTGTATTGGGCGGGGGAGGGCTGGAATGATAGCACAGCCGGTAGGGTGTTTGCCTTGTACGCAACCGACATGGCCGACCAGAGTTTGATTCCTCTGCCCCTCTCGGAAAGCCTGACAAGCTACCGAGAGTATCTCGCCTGCACGGCAAAACCTGGCAAGCTACCCGTGACACATTTGATATGCCAAACTCAGTAACAATCTCACAATGTTACTGGGCCCGCTCGAGCAAATGGATAAACAACGGAAGGACAGTGACAGTGAGAGTATTTTGGAGATAGATGCCAAGAAATGATATTGCTGTATCATCTGGGAGTTCTAGTCCTATTTTTAAGAGAAATATCTATATTGCTTTTCATAGAGGTTGGACGAGACGGCATACCCACCAGTAGTGGATCAGGTTTCCTGTTTCACCAACACTAGCTGTTTCCAGGCTTTCCATAGGTGCCGCTCTCTGATAATAGGGTGGTGTTGGAATTAAATCCATGAGAAGCTAGCATTAGTTGTATTGTAAACCAAAAATCAAGAATGAGCAGAGGGAGAAATGGAGAGAGGATGTGGTTTTCCCTTATGCCACATGTGGTAAAGTGTGCCCCAGCACCAAAGCTTCCTGCTTCCCATTCTACCACTTCGCACTGTTAACTACCATGCCACTCACTGCCCTCACTGACCACAGACTTGCTCTGAGCTTCACTGTGGTCCAGCCCAGGGGAAACGGCCACACCACAGGCTCCCATCATTGGAGTCACAGTAGCCTGAGCTCCAGGGAGCAAACGTCCAGCAGAGCCTCAGCTGTGGAGGCTTCCCTGCACGGGCAGCTCCCAGCTGCACAAGTGCCCATGGAGAGGCCCCAGATATTGTGCTGACATTGCTTCATGTACTTCACTTTCTAAACTTTAATTCAGGATAAAAACAGAGTGCCAGGGGCTAGAGCAATAATACAATGGGGAGGGCATTTTCCTTGTACCTCATATGCAGCCAAACCTGGGTTCAATCCCTGGCATCCCATATGGTCCCCTGACCACTACCAGGAGTAACTTCTGAGTGCAGAGCCAGGAGTATCCTCTGAGCATTGCCAGGTATGATGCAAAACCAAAATGAAACAACAGAGTACCAGCCTAGCAGCCACCCATACCTTAAAACTTCACAGTCTCACCTAATGGCCCTAGAACACAAGAGAACCATTCATTCATCCACTACCCCTTTTTCTTATTTTTCCAAAATATGCCATCTTGGATATTTGCCTTTCTTTTCCTCGTTGCAATGTTGACTTGGCATACAAGTTACTATTGTTCTTGTTGCTCTCTTTTAGAAATAATGCTTAGGTGAGAAAGTTGGTCAACGCTGGATATTGGAAGGGTGTGGGGGAATGCCCAGTTTCCTACCCAACTAAATCATATCGATCAATTCCCTCCACTTAGATTTTGAAGACTACACCTGATGATGATCTCCACCTAGTTATATATGTGGTTTTACATATCCTTTTTCTTCTTTTTTAGGAAGTGAGCAATTTTCAAGTTATTTCTTTTAAAGCTTTTTAAATATCTAATGGCTGCATAATTCACCATTCCCTGGCAAAGTTCTCATAACTGTTGAACTTCCCTTTCTGTTAGATTTTTAGGGCATCAGGGTGTTGTCATGGTAAAGTTTCTCTCGTATGAAAGATGTTTCCATGAGTGCCTCCACGCCTAATGCCAGGAAGCCCAGCTGCATGTCACCTGTATGCTACTGCTGGCAGTGGCAGAGGACTGCACAATCGCCTGCTTTGAGGGATGTGTGGGAAAGGGTCGCTGCATACTGGAATGGAATCTGTCTTCGACAGTGGGCTCCAGACACCACAGCAGCTGCATGCATGTGGGGGGAGGACAGTTCTGAATTGGACTTGGCAGCCTGCTCAGTGCCCTCCAAATCATGCCAGATAGTCTCCCTCCCACTCCACATTCTTAGGCCAGCTCCAGCTTCCTGAGCTTCACTCGTTCACTCATAGCCCCTTATTCAGGGAGCTCTGTGCCTCCTGCCGCTCGGGGACCTGGAGAAGGTAGCAGTGGGAATTGGAGGGAAGAAGAGGAGAGTAGGTGTATGGGAATCCGATGGACTCTGGGTCTGCACTTCCCGTCTGCTGGGCGGAGATTCAGGCCCAGCACTCAGAGCTGTGGAGTCAGAAACTGTTGCTCCTGGGCTCTGCAGGGTCAGTTGTTAGGGGTCTGACACACAGATGCTCTTCCTGCAGAAGGGCTTGAAGAGAGATGTAGAAAGAAGAGCCAGGAGTGAAGGCTCATGCTGCATCATAGTTCAGTGTTCCACTATCCCCTTGTTGTTGTCGTCTTTTTTCCCTATTTTCTTGTTTTGGGGGCCAAGCACTCCTGGGAGTGCTCAGAGGACCATATGCAAGATCAAACTGGGATCATCCACATGCAAGGCAAGCACCTCACCCTCGGTACTGTCTCTCTGGAGACCACCACCCACATGTTTTAAATAAGAAAAGCATATACTACCATGGGGAACTTTCTTAAGAGTGGTCATCTGGTTGACCTGGGTTGGGCCAAGACCTGTTATGATCATGAAAGGAGAAACTGTTTGCTGATTTACATAGCATTACATATGCATAGATATGTATAATGGAGTGATTCTCCCAGACATGTGCCACAAGACTGGTTTTTTAATTTTTTTTTATGAAACACAGGACTCATTTTTCCCCACTCTGTCTCTGCTTCTAATTTTCTCCCAATTTTCTTTGATACCCCTAGAATTTTAAAAACATTCAGAGGCCTAATCTCCTTTGGACACTGTGCTAGGTACTTTAAAATGATCATTTTTCTTAATCTCCGTAGCGGACTATGAAGCAAGTAGTGTTATTCTTCCCATTCCCTGAATCAGAAGAATGAGACTGAGGTGTCAGGTAACTTGTCCCATCACAGGCCCCTTGAGGGTGTGACAGCAGGCTGCAGGAGAAAATACAAGAAGCCTAATTAGCATCGGCAGGTTTAGCAATCTGCCAAAAGGGAGTGCAGGGTTTAACACTCTTGTCTTGCTTGAGTCCAACCTGGGTTTCATCCAGCATTTCCTATGGTCCCCTGAGTACTGCCAGGAGATTGCTGGTGTGTTCCACTAAAACAAGGATTTAGCAGTGGGCCACGGGGAGGCTCAGGGAAGAGCACATGCCTCACATATGTTCAGTTAAGGAAGTTCAATTTCCCACACCACCAAAAAATTGCTTAGGACGATGGACGTAGCTCAGGTAGTAGCATCCATACCCAGTCTCTGCCAGCCCTGAGTTCTGTCCCTGCACCACGTGCCCATGTCCCCTGGCAGTGGCTCCTGGTGCCCTCCCCCATTCCCCAGCACTTCCAGATGTGAGTCCTATTCAGTAAAGCATTTTGCAGATCCAGAGAGAGAGAGAAGGTTGGAAGGAGAGAGTGGGGGGGGGTGGTAAGAGAGAGAGAGAGAGAGAGAGAGAGAGAGAGAGAGAGAGAGAATCAGGTATTTTCTTACAGGAGTACAAAGAAGAATTGGGGGGATTGGGGGTGCATACCCAGCTTTGCTCAGGGGTTACTCCTGGCTCTGTGCTCAGGAGTCATTCCTGAGGGGCTCGGGATTGGCCATATGCAAGGTAAATCTTAACCTCCGTACAGTGGCTCTGCCCTGGAAAAGAAGAGCTTTGTGTTAAGTCCATGGAAAAGCCCCTCTCTTTGGTGCCTTTTTTCCTCTGAGGGGCCTGCTTTTGTCTTCAGAAATAGTTAAAGGAAGAAAGGACCAGATTACAGGTTTGTATTCCAGGGGCTCCTAGGGGCCACTCATGATGGTGCCTGGCCAAACGGTGAGTGACTTGGAGCAAGAGCCCTGTGGTGCTGGGGATTGTCCAGGCAAATGCTGGCAGTGCTGGGGGCATCTGTGCACCAGGCAATGCCCCGGAAACACTTGATACCAGGAGTGGACCCTGGCCTGGCCCAGGCTAGGCGTGCGGCCTTACTCCCAGCTCTCCAGGCCCCAGTGTGGTTTGCTCGAGAACCAGGCTGCTGTTTAGTGACATGAATGCTGCTGGCTGACTGAGCTGAGCAGCTTCCCAAGGCTCCACGCTGCAGGGGAATGCGCAGGGGAGAAAGGGAAAGCTGAGCTCAGACTTTGGCAGTGGGGAAGAGCTGGCCGTGGAGGCATGCACAGAGCAGGCCGGCCAGTCAGCTGTCATCACACTCCAGGTTTAGAGCCGCCACGCTACTGGAGAGTGGGCATTGGAGAGGGAAGCATAGGGACTGGCCAGGAGAAGGCCAGGGAGACTCAGGAGAAGCGGGCATGCCAGAAATATCTTGGGCCCGGGCTTTTGGTTCAGTGGCAGGACGCCTGCTGGCATGCCTGACATCACAGTTTCTATCCTTGGCAGAACCCCTCATCACTGAGCGGCAACCCTAGTGCCACAGGTATATGCATGACCTCCATGCACTGTGACCAGGTATGATGATCCCAGATATACAACAACACGATGACCGAAAAACAAGCCAGCAGGGGGTAAACAGGCCTCACAAGAGGGGCCAGGGTAGGGCGGTGGGGAGGTTCGTATGGCTAAAAGACAAATGCAGTGAGGAGGCAGGGAGGCCACGGGCATCTGCTGGCAGCACAGAGTCTCTGAGCACTTCAGAGCATTGCAGCAGCCCCTTGGGCTTAGGGGAAGCAAGATGCTGTGAGATCAGAAAGTAAGAGGAAACACAAAGGGACTGTCCCTGCCAGGGAGGTCTGCAAATGAATCCAGACTGGAAGGACAATCTATAGGCCGGAAATCAGAAACCACCCACTCAAAAAACATAAAATGGGTATCTCAGTATTTGCAGAACAGACTGGAGACAGTACAGCAGGTAGGAGCTTGCCTTGTGCAAGCCAACCCAGGTTGGATCTGTGCTCCCCTGAGCAGTGATGCCCAAGCCGACAACCAGGAATAAGCCCTGAGTGTGGCCCCAAACCAAAATTAAACAAAAACATATTTGCTGAGCAGTTCTTCAAGGCTGAGTGTGAGACCAAGCAGAGCCGTTGCCTGCAGCCTTTCCTATGGGGGCTGCTGGAGTGCGTTCCCGGGAGCAAGGACTGAGCTCAGGGAGGGACGTGGGCTTTGTTGCAGCACTGTGGGCATGGTTAGAGGTGAAGAAACAGAACAGAGCTTCAGAAGGAGAAAGGGGAGGAGGGAATGCTGAGCCCCAGCTCTGTGAGAGGAGAGAGCTGCAGACACACCCCAGGGCTGGTCAGGAGAAAACCCCAAACAGCCCTGGGGGTTTCATAGATTGAAGGTGCACGGACACGTGCGCGCACACACAGTGTATTTCCGAGACATGTCCATTATTTTCTTAGAAATAATGCTATTGGACATTAAATAGACTACTGCCATGTGGCACAAGCATAACTTTATGCACATTGTGAACCCAAAAGTGTATGAGACTCTCTTTACTGCAATATACTTTTTTAGTTAAAATTTTTATTGAATTACCATGAGATACACAGTTACAAAGCTGGTCATGATTTGATTTCAGTCATGCAATGTTCCAGCATCTATCCCTTCAGTGTTCATTTCCCACCACCAGTGTCCCCAGTCTCCCTCCTCCACCCACCCCCAGCCTGTCTCTGGCAGCTACTTTCCTCCGCTCTCTCTGGACCCCTCGGCATTCCCACCAGCAATGAATGAGAGCTCCTATCTCCCCACATCCGCACCAGCACTGGGTGTTCTTGTTCTTTTTGATTGTGCCAGTCTCTGTGGCGTGAGCTGATGTAAAACGCACTGTTTATATTTCGTGTTCTTTGAAAACACTTTTTATCACTTCAACTTTTTTAAAACTTTTTTTGTTGTGATAGCACAGCGGTAGGGCGTTTGCCTTACATGCAGCCAATATGGCCGACCCGAGTTCGATTCCTCCGCCCCTCTCGGAGAGCCCGGCAAGCTACCGAGAGTATCT
>JAOXYA010098528.1:0-10921 GCA_028565675.1 Sorex palustris
CTTCTTCTTCTTCTTCTTCTTCTTCTTCTTCTTCTTCTTCTTCTTCTTCTTCTTCTCCTTCTTCTCCTTCTTCTCCTCCTCCTCCTCCTCCTCTTCCTTCTCTTCCTCCTCCTCCGCTTCCTCCTGCTCCTCCTCCTCTTCCTCCTCTTCTTCCTCCTTCTCCTCCTTCTCCTTCTCCTTCTCCTTCTCCTCCTTCTCCTCCTTCTTCTTCTTTTTAAGTTTTTGGGTCACACCTGGTGGTGCTCAGGGGTTGCTTCTGGCTCTGCACTTAGGAATTACTCCTGGCGGTGCTTGGGAGACCAAATAGGATGCCTGGGATTGAATCCGTGTTGGCATTTGCAAGGCAAACACCCAAACTTTCTTAGTCTTAGAAGGAGAGATAGCACAGCAGTAAGGTGTTTGCCTTGCATGCAGCCAATATGGCTGACACGAGTTCGATTCCTCGAACCCTCTCGGAGAGCCCGGCAAGCTACCGAGAGTATCTCGCGCCCACACAGCAGAGCCTAGCAAGCTCCCCATGGTGTATTCAATATGCCAAACACAGTAACAACAAGTAAAACAATGGAGATGTTACTGGGCCAGCTCGAGCAAATCTATGAACAACGGGAGGACCCTGACCATGACTGTGAGAAAACATGTATTTCTGTCCCCAAATTACCTTGAACATTTATTGGTGATGGAATCACTGAATTTCCTGAAATCAGTCCTTCCTGGTCTGTTTTCTGACTGGAGATGAGATTTCCTGAATGACATTTTGTTACTGAGAACAAAAGACAAAAGCCCAGTTTCATTTGTGACATTCAACCTAAAAAATTTTTCCATTACATAAAACATGTTGTATGAGTCTTTTTAGTGTAGCAAAATAGTTTTACTGAAAAATATTTATTTAGAGAAATACGAAGAAAGAAACGCATGTTCAAGAGAGAACATGGGGTTTTATGAGTATTAATATTGAAGATAAAATATTAATGACAAAAAATGCAAAATATAATTAAAGAAGCATACAAAAATCTCATAATCACTGTATCACTATATCACTGTTATCTCTTTGTTCAATTGATTTGCTCGAGCAGGCACCAGTAACGTCTCCATTCATCCTACCCCTAGGATTTTAGCAGACTCTCCTTACTCATCCTTCCCAACGCTGCCATATTGGAGGCTCTTTCAGGGTCAGTGGAATAAGACCCATTATTGTTACTGTTTTGGACATATCAAATACATCATGGATAGCTTGCCAGGCTCTGCCATGCAATTCTCAAAATAATGAGGAAAATTGACATGATATATAAAATGATAGATTATGAATAATTGATTTTAAGTAGAAGAATCCTGAGAAAGATTTCTCAAAAGCAATCCTGGTGTGAGGCTAAGTTAGAAATAAAGGTCAGGATATGCGTAGAGGTGGCTCCAGACTCTGCGTTAGGCTATCTCATTGGGGGCAAGCCAAAGGGGTGCTGGTAAGCTCCCCTTTCCACCCCAAAGGAGTCCTGGCAGCCAAAAACCTCTAGAACTCAATCACCGTCACACTCATGGCCACTCTCCACAAGCTCAAATGAGCCACACCCGTGAGTGTGGTTTCTGCAGAAAAACCCAAGCAATACAAAATAAATTACTTTGGTTCTGCTTCGGGGCCAGGATTTGGAGTTTAGAATATAAACATTAAAAATATGGTGGTGGGAAGATGTAATGGTGATGGGGCTGGTGTTTGAATATTAAATATAATCAATTATTGTGAACAACTTTATAAAAAAATAAAATTTAAAAAAAGAAATAAAGGTTAGTAGGTGGAGAGAAACAGGACTATCCCATGTGAATAAGACAACAGAGATGACCCCAAAGAATGATGGTAAGAGATGTTCATAAATGAAGACATAACTAATAATTAACTTTGACATTTCATCAACTTCTTAGAATGACGATCGTCACAAAGGCATCACCAAGAGTAAAATCTAATTGTTGCTCAGGGGGTTAAATTAGAAAATAAAAATAACTGTCTTAAAGCATTCATTTCTCTAAGAAGTTAACAACTTGACTTCTCGTCTGTCACAGAGACTTACACTTTTCAACCAAGAACCCAACAGACAAAAGGAGTACCAGGGAGATGATGCAAAACACCAGTGCAGTTAATTTCCATGCATTCAGTACCACAGCAGAGTCTGTTTAAAAGAGATGATTGAATTTAACCATTATTAGCTTTAGTACATTCATTTATGGTTTGTGATCATTTCATTATCCAACTCCAAAAAAAAAGATGTATAGAGTCCAGATTTATCTAGCTCTATGATTGTACTCTCTGCTACTCATTCTATAAAACTGTTCTGGAATTCATTGTGTGTACTAATTCAATATAATTTTAATAAAAATAAAACATGCAGTTCCCTTACCAAATAAAATACTTAAGAATTTCATATAACTTTAAAATGCTTAAGAAAATATAGAAAAAATCTCAATTAAATCACAAATTGTTTCTCTCAGAAGACACACTGCCATTAATTTTGCCCTTTGTGTATATTTCACAGATTTAGAATGGTTTATTTTAAAAACTTTTTGCATTTCAGAAAATGTAAATTGACTATCAGTCCATGTGACTAGTTCTGCATTTTCAATCACTGATATAATTTGGTTATATTTTCATAATATTGCAATATAATGTCATCGAGTTTGTAATGATCAAGTGAAATGTTAAAGGCAATAATATTTATAAAATAGTTGCAATTTGCTCTAGCTATTTAAATTTCAACCGTTTTATTTAACAAAAATATTAGCTTTTAAATGTTTTCCATTTCGTTTTTGAAATTGAGGATTATAGTATTTTAAATATTTAAGTGGGATGTTTAAATATTTAAATGGGACGTTTATATAAATATTTATATATCCAGTACATCAAGTCTTTTGTTGACCTACCTGTATCTTTTAGTTTACTTAGCTTTTATACATTTTTATTATAAAATTGATAAAATTTATTATATAAAATATATATAATATAAAATATATATAATTTACTATATAAAATATATAAAATTTTATTATAAAATTGTGGTAGGGTGTTTGCCTTGCACACAGTTGACCCAGTTGAGCCAGGTTCGATTTCTCCACCCCTCTCGGAGAGCCTGGCAAGCTACCGAGAGTATCTCACCCGCACGGCAAAGCCTGGCAAGCTACCTGTGACACACTTGATATACCAAACACAGTAACAGATGTCTCCCCATGGAGACATTACTGGACCCGCTCGAGCAAATCGATGAACAACGGGAGGACAGTGCTACAGTGCTATTATAAAATTTAAAACTGAAAGGGTAAAACTACTAATATTAATCTACAATGCTAACTTATATAATGTTCTTCCCCATACCCCAGTACATTGCTTAACCCTTTTGTTTTATTTGATGCCTTCTATTTATTTTAAAAAACACTTCTCACCTCTCACATACAAAAATTCAAGAGAACATAATGAAAGAAACAAACATCCTTTCTTCCTATCTTATGCTCTGGTTTCCAAGCCAGCTCTTTTCCACACTTCTCTTTTGTTTTAATTTTTAAATTACTAATAAAATGTAGTTTACAATAGGATTAATGTTTATGCAACTGGCACACAAAGTTACAACACTACCACCACCATCAGTCTTGAAATCCTCCTCACTGTCCTTCTGCGACTTCAAATCTTCTTCCATCCCCGCTCATGCACAACTTGGTAATCTCAGTGGTGATGTCATTTCACTGAACACTATACATTCTTTCCTTATTTCTTTATATACCACTTTAGGATGAGTTGACCAGATATTTAGCGTTCCTCTGATTTATGATGCTTTATTCAATAGAAAAGGAATCAAAATTTTTAATAAGATTCAATGTGCACTTAAGATTAAGAAAATGCTCAGCGAAATGAAAATAGAATTAATAAACCTCAACAGAGTAACTGCTCTGTACAACAAACTAAAAGCTAACGTCGGATTCAATAGCAAAATCTGAAAACTTTCCTCTAAGATGAGACAAAAGACGTAGATACCAACTTTATTTTTATTCAATAAAGTAATTTAATTAATAGAGCAATTAGGCAAAAAAGGGGGAAGAAGTGTATTGAAATTGAATAGGTCAGGGGTGAATTTTCCCATGTGGAGATGAATAACAAAATGTATAGAAAGCTCTATAGACTGCACAAGATAAATTCAGTAACGGTCAGGAATCTAAATTATTGTGTAAAATTCTGATTATTTTTACATATACCAAACTATATTTAAAACTATAATACTAAAACAGCAGGATATTATTAGCATAAAAACTGATATAGAAATCAAAGTGACAGAATAGAGAGCCTAGGAATGAATCCAAGTAATTATAGCACATTAATTTTCAACAAAGAACATAAGAATATAAATGAATAAAGAAAAAGTTTTTCAAAATTTTTTCAGAAAAACTTGACAGCCACAAGCGGAAGAATAAAGCTGTAAAACTATATTGTACCACACACACAATAATTACTCAAAGGTATTAAAAGTAATTGTGAAATCATAATGTTCCTAGAAACACCAGGTATAGTAATATCCTTGACATCATTGTGATGGTTGTGGCTGGTTCTGGAGGTTTTCGGCTGCCAGGGCTCTGCTCAGGGTGGGGAGGGAAACTCAATCCAGTCAAAACCATGCTGAGACCACTCTCCACATACATAAAGGTTCCAGCAGAGGAACAAAGGCATGCAGGTCCCGGGGCTGAGATCTCCAAGCCTGCTAGGATCGGGGCTAAGCATTTTCATCCAAATCTTCCATCTTCCAGTAGGCAGGGGTGACACCCACCAACTGCCCACTGGCGCCATGTAATCCCATCAAAGACCCAGAATCTATAAAATCCAGCTCCCGGAAGTGCATGGCCACAAGACATCTTTTTATCTCATTCTTACTTTGGACAACCTGGCATGCTACCGAATGTAACCTGCCCACACGGCAGAGTCTGGCAAACTTCCCGTGGTGTACCAAATATGCTAATATCAGTAACAATGATTGGTCTCATTCTCCTAACCCTAAAAGTGCCCTGAATATGGTACTTTTTAAAATCTCAGGGCTAGGGCGAAGGAGACATTACTGGTGCCTGCACAAGGCAATTGATGAACAACAGGATGATTGTGATCGTGATTGTGATCATTGTGATATGAATTGTTTTTTAGACCTGACTCCATAGCAAAGACAGCCAAAAAAATAAATAAATGGACCTTAAAATTAAAATTTGTTAATTTTAAAACAAATTAAAATTCTACCTACACATTTTTGTATAATCAAAACCAAATGAAAACACAATGTGTGAAATGGGAAAGAACATTTGAAAACCAGGTAGCTTACAGTGGTTAATATTTGAAATATATACATATAATAGTATAAATTCAAATATAAAACCACTTTCCATATAAAATATACTTTATATTTTAAATATTTATATACATGTTCATTTATGACCTCTTTATTTCAAAACAATTCACTTAATAGTTTCATTTTTCATTTTAAGCACGTTACACACTATGGGATATTTTTGCATATCCATAGTCATATTAGGTTTAGGAATATTTTAATTTTATTTGGGTACTTTTATAGTGTTTAAGGAATATTTTAGACAACAATTTAAAGTATAAGTACCTCAACCTCAGACATTCTTCAGTGATATGACCCACGGGCAGAAAAAAAAAATTAAAAGTAGAAATGGAAAAAAAGGGCTACAAATTTGACACATCCTGCAGATTTTAAAAAATTATGCCTAAAATAACGACACCCTAGTGATTGAAGTTAAATATTTGAACACCATATATAAAGGACCAATATCCAAGCAAAGCCCGAAATCAACAACAAAATAACAGCCTCATCAAAATTTGGAAGAGTGGATGAGCCAGCATTTATTAAAAGAAATAAAAGTGGCTCACATTCACAAGAAAAGTAAACTGCTTATTCTTACTTATTATCAGTGAAATTGCAAATCAAAATGACAATAGTTATCATCTCACACCAGTGAGAATGCTCTATACAAGGTTGCCCACTCTCACCTCTTCTATTCAATAAAATACTGGAAGTTCTTGACATAGCAGTTAGGCAAGAAAAAGTAATATGGATTTCATGCCCAATTCAATCAGTTTAATCAATGGCTGAATAAATAGCAGTGATCCTACATTATTTTATAAATAAACAAATACTTAGAATTATGATTCTGAGTTATTGTTTTTAAATAAAATACAAAGATATGATAATATGTTATGATACACAAATGTATGTACATAACGATCAGTAATAATTTCATTCATGGTCATGGTCACAGTCCTCCCATTGTTCATAGATTTGCTCGAGTAGGCCCAGCAACATTGTGATACTTGTTACTGTGTTTGGCATATCAAATACATCATGGGAAGCTTGCCAGACTTTGTCGTGAAGTTGAGATACTCTCCGTAGCTTCCAAGACTCTCTGAGAGGGGCAGAGGAATCGAACTCAGGTCGGCCATGTTGGCTGCGTGAAAGGCAAATGCCCTACCCATTGTGCTATTGCTCCAGCCCAATAATTTCATTAATAGAAATAATTAATTATTCCTAAACACACTAATAGGAACAGCATACACTAATAAGATAAATTACTTCTCAGAAATTTCTAAAAAGTAAACAATTCTGGCTACAATTTTAAAAAATGCTAATTTTATAACAATATTGTAAGCAACATTTGAAAATGCTCTATCATGAACACATTTTATATGCATAACGTATGTAAAAATCACATATAGCAATCACAAACTTAAATGACAAAATCATTGAAGCCCTCGTAAAGAATAACAATGCACCTAAGACTAAGTTTTGAATGTCCATTTACTATTAAACAAAATTGGGCTATTTATATAAATGCCCTTGTAATCATTCCATATAATGATTTAAAACATGTGAGGTATAGCACTATAGTGTATTGTTCAGTTAGAAATGGAGCACTTGACAGGATAAAAGAAGGAAACAAGAAAGAACAATGGGCTACCACAGAAATCATGCATAAAGAAAATTGGGGGAAACCAGGAGAGAGTGCAGCAGTTTGGTAGGCGAGGGGTCTGATATCTGACACCATCTGTTCTCCCAGCTTGCCCCAAGCACTGTGAAGTGACTCAGGTCATCCTCCTGCAGGGCTGAATCCAAGTAATCTGGTTATCCTCAAGCCCTTGCATTAAACAACTAGCCTGGCTGGTGGATAATTGCACCCTGGGATTCCCTAGGGTCTTGGAGCACTGCTAAAAAGTCTTCCCCAGGTAAACTGATATGCATAATATCCTTTCAGCAACCATACTGCAAACCACAGTGCCTAAAAGGAAAAAAAAAAGGAAAGAAGGAAAATGTCTGCCATAGTGGCTGACTAGGAGGTTAGGGGATGGGAGGAACCTGGGGACACCACCAGTGGCAGGAATGTACTCTTTTTTTGTTGTTGTTAATTGTATTGAATCGCTGTGAGATAGTTACAGGCTTCCATGTTTGGGTTACAATCACACAATGATCAAACACCCATCTTCCACCAGTGCACATTCCCCACCACCAATATCCCCAGTATGACCCCCCCTTTCCCACCCATCCTCTGCCTCCATGATTCCCTATAATCTCTCTCTACTTTTGGACATCATGGTTTGCAATACAGACGCTGAGAGGTTATCATGTTTGGTCCCTCATCCAGTTTCTGCACACATCTCCCAACCGATTCCTCCAGCCATCTTTTTCTTCGTGATCCCTTCTCTATTCCAACTGCCTTCTCCCCTTTGCTCATGAGGCATGCTTCCAGCTATGGAGCAAACTATCTGTCCCATGTATCTACTGTCCTTAGGTGTCAGCCTCATGTTATGTTTTATATTCCCCAAATGAGTGCAGTCCCTCTCTTTCTGACTCATTTCACTTAGCTTAATACTCTCCATGTCTATCCATTTATAAGCAATGTTCATGACTTTATCTCTCCTGACAACTGCATAGTAGGAATGTACTCTGATGAAGGGATGGGTGAACAGCTTTGTAAACTGTGCATCTCACAGTAATTCAGCTAAATATTTAAAATAAATTAAAAAAATAAAATACAGAGAAATGCTTATTGTATTTGATATCTGACAGGCATAGATGTTAATACATCTTTATATGACAAAGGTATTTTCAGTAATAATTATTTAATAAAACAATAATTATTAAGTTTTTTAAAAAGTCCTCCCCACAAAAATATCTTTTCTGTTTACTTTATCATTCTTATTTATCATATCGGCTATCAAGAACTACCAATATTTTTAAATGGTAGAGTATAATAAAGCTCTCAAATTCAACAAGTGTAATTAACAATCATCAATCCTCACAGGAAAATTGTCTTTGACGTTTTATGTATTTACTTTTTCTTATTTAGTAAGAGAGAGTCATTTAAAATATGTGTTTTGGGGGCTGGAGCAATAGCACAGTGGGTAGGGCATCTGCCTTGCACGCGGCCGACCCAGGTTCAATTCCCAGCATCCCATATGGTCCCCTGTGCACCCCCAGGGATAATTCCTGAGTGCAGAGCCAGGAGTAACCCTGTACATCGCCAGGTGTGACCCAAAAAATAAATAAATAAATAAATAAATAAATAATAAAATACGTGTTTGCACAATATAAATGTGTACAAATATATGTGTGCCATAATCCGTAATTTTGCATGTCTTGTAATTCAATTTTAAAATAGTAAAGGGTAAAAAGCACACGCACCTTGACACCTTGCATAGGAGGGACTGCCTTTTTCTGGTCCAGTTCTTTGACATCCTTTAAGCTTAGCTGAATTTAGAGCTGTGACATTAGAATACAATGCCGCTTCTTCACTCATCTCTTGAGAGCAAAGAGATGATAAAAATTGACAGGAAAATACATTTCAATTCATGTTAATTGTAAAACCAATAATAACATTTAGACCTAAAGAAAAATAATGTTGGAAATGAATTCAAATACCTACTTATTTAAATGGAAAACTATAATTTTCTAAGTTAAGAAGGCGGAATATCATATCATTTGGGGTGTTTCTTACATGGTCTATTCACAGTTGTAAAACTATAAATATTCCCACTCACTGTTGATGAAAAATCTGAAGATCTGATAGCTTTCTTGAATCCTCTACAATAAAATCTTTCCCATATGATATTTATGTTGCTCCATAACTTTACCTGCTTTTGCCATCTTTTCTTTCCTTCTTTTGTCTTTCCTTCCTTATCTCCTTTTTCCTTCCTATTCTCTCCACTTTCCATAATACTACAAAATCCATCTTTCACACAAAATCTTCTTTATCTGGCATATTTTCTTACCATTTTGCTAATTTTAATTGGTAAATCTATTTTTTTCCACCTTACTTAAACACCCCAGATATTTCATGTATAATTTCTTCTTCCAAGTTGTTTCATTCTTTATTTCTTATCATTCTATCATCTCCTTTCTAGATATCATTAAAGTCTTTTGAGAATGTTATGAAGTATTTGATATGTCTAGTGTAGTACAAAAAGAATTAACACTATCTTTAAAGCTAATTATATGTCAAACAAATTTAGTTAAAAATTTGCCAAAAAAAAAGTCTTCCTGAATAAAACTCTTTAGAAACTTAGAGAGAAATCAGTGTGAGGTTTATTTTTCTCAACTCTTCTATCAGAAAATAGTAGAGCCAGGTTCTCATAAAGAAAGGACAACCTCAGGAAAAGAATTAGTTACGTTAAACCCCAGGTAAATTTTGTTTCATTGTTTATTTCGCACAAGTTAACAATAATTGCATCAAAACATAGCAAATAATAATAACTGTAGTAACAGCAAATATTTAAATTATCATTATACTAGCACATTATATCCAGTCTCATTTGATTTACCCCCTAGCATCATTTTCTTCAGTCTTTCACAATCCTTTTTATGCACTATTATCCTACTTTTTTTATTCCACTATCTTTCAAATGTCATATGCAATAGGTGGTTTGAAGAGTCATATACATATGATATATTTACATACTAAATAAAACAAAACCACATATGCCTATATATTGGTAAAACAACCCGTCCTTAACGCAAACTTTTCTTTTTATAATTTTGATCACTTAAAACACGTTGAGATAAATAGCATAAATATCTTGAAAATAATAAATACCTGATATTTAGAAGAAAAGTTCTGACTGATGGGTGGTATACCTGTATATCCTCAGAAGACACAGATCTTGCTTGACTCTTATCCAAGAAACCTATACTAAGATTTCTGGTGATCCTAAGTCCCATTCAAATGCCCAGAAAAGACAAGCAAAGAAAGAGATACACCAACTAATAACCCCCTCGTCTCTCCTATGAGAAACTCTGTTAGGTGAGCATAGAATTAAAGAACAAAAATACACGGGAGGCAACCACACAGGAAACTCACCTACTGCTGCTTGTTTCAGATCTACATCCTCCCTAGATTGAACCTGTTCTCAGTCTCACCTTATGTTATACAAAACACCAATTATATTTTTACTAACGGCCAATCATGTTCACTAAACTCCAACATGACTACGGACATAAATGAATGCGTCATTGATTATTAAGAACGTAGTTTCATTTGTTTGAAATTACCTTCAATGTACTTAAATTATGACTTTCTAAGTTCAATTAACTATCTGGAAATACTTTTTATAGTAACTCTAGGGATGCTTCTTTTTGAACTCTTTCATATTAAGAGTGTGTTCTAGACCATATTTTTCTTTTCTCACACACCTAGGAACTTTTCATTAATGGAGTGCTCACCAATTTCCCAGTAATATTTACTTCTTTCATGTCTTTTAGCCATGAATAAAATCCAAGAACAAATACTATGAATGAGTTAAAAAATAAAAGTCAATTTCCATGAAAGATAATTTTAAAAGTAATTTTAAAATTTTGGTGATGAAATATCTAAAACTTTTTTAATATTACAAATTTGTTTT
>JAOXYA010098536.1:0-10920 GCA_028565675.1 Sorex palustris
GAGGAATCGAACTCGGGTCGGCCATGTTGGCTGCGTGCAAGGCAAACGCCCTACCGCTGTGCTATCGCAGCCAATTTAATAAATAAATAATATAATTTAATCTTAATAAATAATACAATTTATTAAATTAGAAATTATAATTAAAATTTTGTATTGCTCGGTATTAATAGCATGAGATGCTCCTGGAATTCTAAAATTTTAAATAATTAGGCCCAGCCTCTGCTTGGTGCCGAGATTCATTTGTGAGTCTCTGGGTCATGGCCGTTAATGCACTCAAACGGTCCCTGGAGGCAGTTTGTGGGTGTGACAGCGAGGGCCCCCATAAGGGAGGGGAGATGGGAAAGACAGGCTCGTCCCCTATCCCTTGAGACCTGGAGTTTGCAGCCACTGATCCAGTGTACTTGGGTTTTTCATTGGGTTCTGGAGGTCTGCAGCCACCAGGATACATAGGGGGCAGGTGCAGGGACGAGGCCTGCTCCCGTCTGAGATACCCCGGAGAAACTGGCCTGGCGCAAGGTCCAGAGGCATCTCTGCAGTGAGCTGCTTGCTGCTGAGATTCATTTGTGAATCTCTGGATCATGGTTGTTAATGCACTTCAATGGCACCGGGAGGCAGTTCGTGGTTGTGACAGCCAGCCAGAACCCCGTAGGGGCAGGGAGATGAGAAGGAGTAGCCAGTCCCCGATCCCTTGAGACCTGGTATTTGCACTGTCCAGTGGATGGTCTTGAAGCTCCTGATAGAAAAAGACGGTGGGGCAGGGGCCGATCGCTCAGGACACAGGAAGCAGGGTGCCAGCTAGCACACACACCTTCCTCAGTGAAATCATCGGTAAAGTTCTCCCCCCGCCCCCCAGGCGTGAGCCCCACAGAGAGCGCAGAGGTCCCCCAGCACACAGCGGGTGCTCCTGCTCTGTGCGCATGCGCACATCTGCGATTCCTGCACAACGGGGTGATGGGGTGATGAAGCGCAGTTCCCAGGACGCAGTGGACCCTGGGGATGGAGATGAGAAACAGCGCTGCCCTGGGCCCACTGCTGGGCGTGGGCAGTAGCTACATGCCCGCTGTTCTTGCGGCAGCCTCAACGGGCACTGCTGCCTGCTAAGAAGGCACAGAGCGACGGGCAGAGGCTGTGGGTCTCCTTGACGGCAGCTGCTGGCAGGGGGCCAGGCGTGAGCTGCCACTCATCTGTCGGGCAGAGCCAGTTGCAGCGGAGTCAGACAGGCAGGTGTGTCTGGGTGAGACACGCGCACGCGCGGTGTCCTGAGTCCTCCCGGAGCTCGGCGTGGCCTTCCTGCAGAGTGGGCAGCAGCCTTTGCCAAAGCCCAGCACATCAGCGTGTCTCGGAGACCCGTCTTGGGAAAAGAGAGGCGGCAGGTTGGAACTCTGGGGGGTGGGGGAGGGGAGGGGCTACTGACTAGGTCACCTCCAGGTGACCCCCTGGGTTTGAGTCAGGCACAAACTAGAGAACTCAAGAGGGTGACGACGATGGTCACCCTCGCTGTGGCCGTGTGAGTCCAGGGGTACTGGATGGTTCTGGACTGAGGTTCCTGGGCACAGGCTGGGCAGTGCCAGGATCCAGGGGACCCAGCTGAGGGCAGATGGGACGACTGGACACTAGCAAGAGTTGGGCTAGGCTGCTACTTGGGGCTTCCTGGGGCTAAGGGGGTGTTGGGTGCTTTGCTGCCTGGCTCTGGGGGACACTCAGGGCTGCAGCACCGACCCACCCAGCCCCATGCCTGCCTTGTCACCTGTTCACCTTGGGACACAGGAGTGGTTTGGGGATCTGCGCTCAGTTAGTTTAACTGCACTCAGCACCCAGAGGGGCCAGGGAAACTAGGCAGAATGGAGAATCAGTTCGTCTCCCTGGGAGCTTCCCAGGCGCACCCCAAGAGCAGCCCCGAATTGTGACTGCGCCCCTGTCCTGGTGAGGGGCCCGCCTGCAGTGCAGTGAGACACTCTGGCCCCGCTCAGGCACCTGGAGCTGGTGCCGGGGTGGACTCGGGTGGGGAGCCCCAGTCAGGGTCGCACCCTGTCCCGGGCGAGCCCCAGCTGTGGAGGCACCCAGAGCCGAGATGATGTGGGCACCCCCCAGGGCTCAGAACCGCCTGGGACAGCCCAAGCATGTCCAACCTGGTTTCTGTCTTTCCACAGGTATCAAGGACAGCGGGAACCCCAAGGATCCCAAGGACCCCAAAGCCCAGGTCGTGAAGGCACTCTCCAATCTCACAGCAGGTCGGGGCTCCTGGGTCTGGCAGCATTTCTCCTGGGTGTGGGGGGTCTTCGCCATGGGGGCTGGAAGCTCCCCTTCGCCTGGGAGGCAGGAATGGGTGCCGGGGTGGGGGTGGGAGTGAGGTGGGAAAGGCCTGACTCCCCAGCTTGAGGTGGAGATTCCCGGGCATAAGCCTGTCATCTGCTCTCAGCTTATAAGGGGGAGACACACGTGAGCTTTGAGCCCGGCCCCACCCAGGGCCCCCAAAGTCAGGGAGAAAGTGAAGGCGCCCGTGTGCTGTGTGAGTCAGAGCACGTTTAACAATTGGGGGGCAGAGAGATGCATGAGGCTGAGAAAGGTCAAGTTCAGAGCCAGAGTGGCCAGTGGGGAAACACCACAGCGCTTCTCAGCCATCAGCTCAGAGTCCCATCCCTGCCCCTCCCCCGGCCGCCCCCCAGGACTCCGGGATCCCCCCCCTTGCAGGGCTCCTGTCTAAGTGTCCTGGGGTGCGGGTGGCCTGCATCTATCAGCTGCATCCCGCTAGACAAGTCCCTTCCCCTCTAAGACCCAGCCAGGCTGCAGCTTTGCCCAGTGAGGCCTGGGCCTTCCCTGCATCCCTGTCCCCTGCCTGTAGGACTGACCTCTCCCCTTCCCTGCCTCCCCATGCAGATGCGGACTTGTGTGACAGGTGGATGAGCTGCAAGAGAGATTTCTTCATGGATTACATCGATGAAATGCAGAAGGAGCTGCCTGACTGCCTCTGCACGTACCCGGTTTTGGACCAGAACAAAACCGCCTACCAGTTCGACCAGCGTCTGAACGAGACGATCCGCTGGAAGGACGCCAGCGGGAAGACGGAGTACAAGCACATCTATCATGCCTCAGCGTACCGCTGCCTGCGCTCACTGCCCATCAACGTCACCAGCACCCTGGGTGCCCAGGTCTGCTGCTACGACCGCCGCCTCCGCCTGCTGACCCGGGGCAAGGGTGCCGGCTACCCCGAGCTCGTCAGCGAGTTCATATCCTGGGGATACCACTACATAGCGGACCGTCTGCCCTGGATCTCCTGTAAAGGGGACTGGAGCCGCATCCATAAAGTGCTGCCCCCCAACAATGGCCTGGCCTGCCCCGAGCGCCCCTCCCAGGAGGTATATGAGGCCCAGCTGCAGGAGGTCAAGGAGTACTGATGTGGGGGAGGGTCCCTGGAGCAAGCCCCGCCTCTGCTGCAGCTTTGGGTGGGCCCATCTGCCCCCCATCCCCGTGCTCTCTGTTTGTGAACCCCATTCAGCCCCGAGCCTTAGGTGTCTGTGTGGGGTGGGGACGGGGGGTTGGGGGGGCAAGGTGCAGGGTGAGGAAGGAAGCTTCGTCCTCAAAGCCTGGGGGACCGGGGACATGTCTGCGGGGTCCTTTCTCTCCTGCTTTCTGATGGACCATGCAGCTCAGAAGTGAGACAGACAGACAGACAGACAGATGGACACACAGGCATCAGACAGCAAGACCAGGCAGGCTGCGGGCAGGGCAGGGCTCACCCGTTCTGGCCCTTTCCTCGTCCCCCGTGTCTCTGAGCTCCAGCCTGAGTGGCCGACTGGGAGGGACACTGCCCAGTGGGGCGGTGGGTTTCCACGCAGACACACTTGGGTGACTCAGGGACCTGTGGTGGGGGGGGGGTCACTGATCTCTGGAGAGAGCCTGGTGTTTGTGTGTGTGTGTGGGAGGGAGGGGGCTGCTTGTGGAGTATATGTTCCCCCAGGACCTGTGCAGGCTGATACATGAATTTGGGTCTGTCAAGCTGGGTTGTGTGGACGCACATGGGCTCGAATTGCTCAGCGCTAGAGCCCAACCTGGCCTGCTGGGTCCCCAGGCACCAGGAGCTGATGACCTCAGAGTAGGTTCCTGCCTTTCCCAGAACCTTCGTGCCTCGCCCCTGTGTCCCTCACCCCCGTGTCCCTGCCTGCTAAGGGCTGCAGTGCTCAGGTGTCCCCTGTCCTTGGTCACAGAGCCCTAGGCCCCCGCATGCTGCGCTGAAGCTCAGGACTCCCCTCAATAAAGCTCATCTCTTCACCTTCTGTCTGATGGAGTCCTTGAAGAATGCCACCAGAACTGGATTGGGATGGCACTGAATCTATATGATAATTTTGGTAGGACTGTCATTTTGACAACATTGAGTCTTCCAATCCTTGAACAAGGAATATTTTCCCATTTCCTAAGTGTCTAAGTCACCAACCCACAGTGACGGGGTCTCTTGCTACGTTTGGGGCCCATAGACAGTCCCCAGCTGAGGAAGGAGATTGCGGACAATAATCAACATCCTTTATTCCCAATTCCACAGACTAGTTATAGGGGTGAGTACCCACTAGAGAGTGGGGGGGAAAGTGATGGACTGAGAAACTATACAGGGGGAGTGTAGCACAAAGGAGAGGCTTAACACTGACACAGGAAATTGTGAGTCGCCCAGGGGAGTTGATGAGCCACAGAGGCATTGTAAAGGGTGAGACAGAGGATTGCAGGTAACTCAACTAACATTAACCTGTCCAGCAAGGGAACAGACCTGAGCCTGGCTAAACTGCTCATAATAGAGAAGCAATCATCACAAATTATGGGGAGAGACAGTGCTGATTTTGGCACTGTCCTTTGCTTTTGAGGCAATGTCTCCAAGAATCTCTTGCCTCAAGGCAAGGAGAACCTTCGGATCAATGGTAGTATTACCTAGGAGGCTCAGGAATAATTCCAGTGGGTGATCCAACATCTCCCCCTTTTCTGTTTGCAAAACGCAAAAAATTGAAACAGCCTTGACAGTTTGTGGTCTCTGCATAGGCTAGTCTTTCTGCAAGAGCCAGGATGCTGGAATTAATAAAATGAACATGATAAGCAAGATGAATCCAGCACTGCTAACAGTGTGGGTGATGCTTTGCCTCCACAACCCCGGGTCAAGGCCCTATAGTGCATCTATAATCCCCTGGGCTAAATTCTCATACTGAATTTCTGGGAGTTTTTCTTTAAATACTTGAACAATCTCATCCTGAAGGGTGAGAATATTTAGAGACACGTTTCCTTTCAAATTCTTCCAATGGCATCTAATTTTTTCCCAAGAATGACCGGATCTATTACATCTATGGGGAGTGACCAGAAAGAGGAATTATTCCAGTCACAAAATAGTCTTACTTGTTGAGATCCAAGATCTCAAACTGCCCCTGAGCCCAGAGCAGCGCTCGTTGTAAAATGTCCAATTGACAATTGCTCAAACTCATGAGAGATCGTGGCTTGCACTGTCCAGAGGTGGTGAGTTCCCTTTGCCATGTTTTGACAAAATCTTGCATCTGGATGGAGGTGCCTGCAACAGCAGTTGTTGTGTCGAGAGCGATGAGCCCCATGAGAGAAATTATGCGGAGTCCAGTGAATCGCCAAGAGTGCAGGCCTGCCATGACCTTGGTCATGAGGAGAGGAACACTGTCATTCTCTGGTCAGATTCACTGGCAGCCATCCATGTGATCTTGCCTTCAGTAAAATCATACTTCGGGAAGAAATTTGGATTGAGAGGGAAGAACTGAATCAGGTAAAGAAAGCACAATCATGACAAGAAACCTCTTTTTATGGAGTTAAAAACGGGTTTTCCTTGCATGCAGCCGACCCGGGTTCGATTCCCAGCATCTCATGTGGTCCCCGAGCACCACCAGGAGTAATTACAGAGTGCATGAGCCAGGAGTAACCCCTGTGCACCACCGGGTGCAATTCAAGGAGAAAACAAATTGGTGAGCACTGGGGACTTGGTAGGAATCCATGCCCGGGGATAGGGAGAGTGCCTCAAGCAAACACAAGGGATGTTTTATACATGCTTTCACATGGCAAGAGAAATTATGATTGATGGTCTAAGTAAAACTGAGTTGTTCTGAGCCACGGGAGTATCCGTTCCAATAGTGGCCAGGTCTCAAGGCTGTGGCCAGGTTCCACAGGTCAGTATGCTGAGGGCAAAGTGTTCCATTACTTTTTGCCCGAGGATGAGGGGGACCTGTATTCCAGTCATGCCAGTCCAGTGACTCCTGGGTCTGGATAAGAAAGCTGAAAGGGGACGCATAACATTAATTGGCTATAGGGAGAAAATGGCATTTAGCATAATCCAGATTATCAAAACAACCAGGAACAAACTTGCCTCTTGGCCCTCCAGTCTATTAACCAACACGGTGAGAATTTTTACATAGGACGGGTTGGCATTCTGTCCAGTCCCTAGGTGAGACTGTCCAATTTTTTGTAGAGATGGAAGTGAGGGTTGGCCTAGAGAAGTTCAGTTAGTGGCTGTTACATCAATGGAACAAACACACAGGAGAGAAAAAACCTTTTGTAAGTGGTCAGAAATGGTGAGCGGGGCTGGAGCAATAGCACAGAGGATAGGGCGTTTGCCTTGCATGCGGCCAACCCGGGTTCAATTCCCGGCATCCCACATGGTCCCCTTAGCACCACCAGGAGTAATTCCTGAGTGCAGAGCCAGGAGTGCATTGCCACCTGTGCATCACCCCTGTGCATTGCCGGGTGAGACCCAAGGAGAAAACAAAATGGTGAGCATTGGGGACTTGGTAGGAATCCATGCCCTGGGACAGGGAGAGATACCAGGAGGAGGTCCAACTTAAACGGGATCAAGGAAGTATCCTAGAGAAAAATTCAAAGGGGTTCCTTCTTCATTTGGGAACTAGGGCCTCCGTGGGTCCCCAGGAGGGGTAAAAGGAAGGAGTCCTTAGTCCAAACACGGGGTCTTGGCATTGTCCAATCCATGACCTGTAAAAGCAGGGGGTAAGGAATGTAGGTCCAATAAACATGTTTTGCTTCACTTAGCACAGGACTGCAGGACAAGACTGCCACTATGGCTAGGAACAGACTTTCGAGGGTGAGTTGGCTGCTGGAGAATCTGAGGGCAGCTTCTCCTTTTTGAGTCAGGTCCTTACTATGACACCATGATATGTTAGAGGAGTTAGAGGCCTGTTTCTGGGGGGCTCTTCTTCTGATCTGTAGGGATTGCTTTCTTTTCGGCAGGTCCTCTGTTGCGAGATCCTTCTCCAATTTCCTTGTGACTTGCAGCTGAGGTCAGTGTGGTGACATGCTCCTTTGGAGGGCTGTGGAGTCTTTGACAGTTTGATGGCTGGCTTGGGTGGATTTGTGTCCCTATGACTTAGTGGAACCCAGAGAGTTGTGGTGGGGCCGTCACCTGTTGAAATAGAAGCATAGTCTTTTCTTCAAAAGAGGAGGTTTCCTGCTACTCATTCTTGGTCAATTTTAACCCATATAGGAGAATCAGTTGTTTCCTGAACCTGTACACCTTCCTGGAAATGCCTTTCAGCTGCCATCGAGGGCTCTTGTTGGGATAAATTTTAAAAATTAAAACAAATGTCAAGGACACGAAGTCAAATGGGGTCATACCACCTTTTTGGTTTTATAATAAGTGTGTTTTGGGGCTGGAGGGATAGCACAGTGGATAGGGCGTTTGCCTTGCACGCAGCCAACCTGGCCGACACAGGTTCAATTTCCAGCATCCCATATGGTCCCCCAAGCACCGCCAGGAGTGATTCCTGAGTGCATGAGCCAGGAGTAACCCCTGAGCATCGCTGGGTGTGACCCAAAAAGCAAAAAAAAAGTGTGTTTTAAGAGTTCTATGGGCATGCTCAGCTATGCCTTGTCTGTGTGGGTTATAAGAGATGCCAGGAATGTGTCTGATTTGCCACTCTTCACGGTCCCTGTTCAGGGTTAGATCCTCACATCACATGGACCCCCAAGCACTGTGATGGGAAAAGTCCATGAGTATCACTTACTATGTGCCCAGTCCCCCACCCCTGCCATAAAACTAAATTGAAGAAAAGTGCATCAGGCCTGAAGAGATAAGCAAGCAGTAGAGCACGTGCCTAATTTATTTGCCATTCTGAGCCTGAATCCTGAGCCCCCTGAGCCGTGTTGTGGCAGCTCAAAAAATAGTAGCTCAATTAAATAATGAAGTCAAAGAAATGGTTCTAGAGAGAGGTGAACTACAAAATGGTGTTTGGTGCCACTGCATAGATGTGCAGGCTCAGAGAACCAAGTTGAGGAGAAGGAGGTCACTGAACTTGCTCAGGAATGATGGGGATCAGCAGCAGAAAGCTTATGACACTCAACAACCCTGGCCCCTGTCTGTCCAGGTGGGTCACTGCACTGGCGTCACTAGGGAACATTTCTGTCCCAATGCCAGGACCCAGCAATGACCCTGCACCCAGCACCTGGATCCACTTAACCCCACAAAGGCCAGGATGCTCAGACCCACCCTGCATCCCACTTCATCTTGTACAGAATCATAGATCATAGATCAGGCTGGTCACGCTGACTGCTGCCTAGAGTGTAAAACTGCCAGCAGCACACCCCGATGTCAGATCCTGTGACATCCCTGTCTTAGATGACAAGCTCCAGGGCAGGATGGAGGGCTCCCAGGGCTGGGGTGTGTGCTGTGTATGTGGAAACTCGGGTCCTGTTACTGGGAAAGCACAGTCCCCAAACACATTTGAGAGTCACCCAGAGCTCTGTGTGGGTGCAGATCCCTGGATGTATACTGATGTGGCCTCCTCTAGAGGTTACTATATCTCTCCAGGTAAGTGGGACAGTGACAGAGTTGAGGGGTCGAAAATGGGTGAAGACAGAGGGCTGAATGAATGAAAGTAGCTTTGGAGCTGGACATGTGGAAATGGGCTCCATGGGGGAAAGGACCTAGGGAATGACTTAGTGGCTTTAATACAAACCTTGCTGCCAGAGGCCGTGTGTTCAAACCCCAGGGGAGCCTACACATGCACGCAGGCATGGTCCAGCACCTGTGCCGTCTGACCCCCTGATGCTCTAATAGGGTGTTTGGCCCCAAAGTGAGCCCAGCGAAGACCACCCCAGAAGGAACAGGAGCATCAGAAAGAAACATGCAGCTCCCAGAAAGCCCCCCTGAGTACCCTAACCAGATGGGTCCCCTGATCATTCCAATAGTAACAGCAAAAGAGGGGGACAAAGTTGATGAAAAGGCAAACTATTCATTGGATGTTGATATTTTTACTTCCAACTAGTCCCATAGAAAACAAAATCCTAAAGTCTCAGGTGAACTTGGCTTAGTCCAGTCAAGGCTGTAGGAGTTAAGGACCTCAGACCTTAGGAGCTTTTGTTTTAAATTTTAAAAAGCTTCACTTTTTGGGTGAGATCATCCCAAATAGTGTTTAGGAGACTTGGGGACTCACTGGGGATTCCTGGCCAGCAAGAACAGTGGTTCTGGTCTGGGCCTGAGGACACCGTGTTGATGAAACCTTTAGTACCCAGGTCACCCCTATGCTGTGGGGGCCTCCAGGCCTGAACCTGAGATGCTCAGGGTTGGTGTCAGAAATCAGATGAATGCAATCTTTCTATGCCTGTCCCTCTCTTTATGACTCATTTCACTTAGCACGATACTTTCCATGTAGTACCACTTGTATGTAAATTTCATTACTTCATCTTTTCTAACAGCTGCATCGTATTCCATTGTGTGCATGTGCCACATTCATCTGGGGTATATAAAGTAGCAAAATAGGAGACTAACACCCAAGAATAGCTGAGATAAGTACCAGGAGGTTCACTCCATGGCTTGGAGGTCAGCCACACTCGCTAGGGGGAAAGGCAGCTCAGATAGAGAAGGAAGCACCAAATAAAGGGTGTTGGGAGGATCCTCCCAGGATGAGAGATGCATGTTGAAAGTGGACTATAGACAAAATACGATTGCCACTCAATGCCTTTTTTTGCAAACTACAGCACCTAAAAGGAGAGAGAACAAAAGGGAATGCCCTGTCACAGGGGTGGGTGGTGGGGGGATGGGAGGGATGCTGGGAGCATTGGAGGTGGGGAATGGTCACTGGTGGAGGGATGGGTACTAAATCATTGTATAACTGAAATCCAAGCACAAAAATTTGTATGTCTATAACTGGTCCTCATGGAGTTTCACTAATAAAAATTTCAAATAAAAGAAATCAAACAATGTGTTGGGAGGAACAGAACTATGCAGTGCTGGGAAATGAACCACAGGACTGCCTCTGGGTCACAAAAACAAAATTCATTTTTCATTTTGCTTTCTGACGCTGCTTGTTACTTGGACACTTTCACAATGAGTTTGACTTCTCAGTAGGGAAAGAGAGGCTGATCTGGTCATGGTCACGGGCACTCAGGGACCCCCTCAAGGCCCGGCTGACTTGTGTTTGGATTGAGGCAGCCCTTTGGGAGTGGGCCGGGGAGCAAGGGCAGTGGGTAAGGTGCTTGTGGCCACCACTCTGACCCAAATCCCCAGTACAATGGGGAACTGCCGGGGGTTCCTTGGTCACTACTAAACACAGAGCCAAGGATAAGCCCTGAGGACTGCTGGGTATGGCCCTTCTCCTGACCCCCTCCCACCACCACCCAATCCCCTCAAAAAGAAAAACCTGAATCACAAACAGAACTTTAGGTTTCATACTGGAAAGGACTCAAAGTCAGCCTGATCGCACAGACTTTGAAATTTTTTTCAGCCTTTTTTGAGGACACAGTCGACAGTTGTGTGTGTGTGTGTGGGGGGGGCGGTTAGGGCTCCTAGTTCTGTTAGCGGCTGTATGATAGGAGACCTGATGGTGATCCACACAGCGCTGCTCTTTTTTTCTTTCTTTCTTTCTTTCTTTCTTTCTTTCTTTCTTTCTTTCTTTCTTTCTTTCTTTCTTTCTTTCTCTCTCT
>JAOXYA010098546.1:0-10920 GCA_028565675.1 Sorex palustris
GCTACCGAGAGTATCTCGCCCACATGGCAGAGCCTGGGAAGCTCCCCGTGACGTATTCGATATGCCAAACACAGTAATAACAAAGTCTCCAAGTGGAGATGTAACTGGGCCCGCTCGAGCAAATCGATGATCAACGGGAGGGCCTTTACCTTTACCTTTAAGTGAAGGAGAAATAAAGACTTATTCTCTGTCAGACAATAAAATCATAGTGAAGGGTATGATGTTGAAACTTTGTATGCATGAAGCCCTATCATTAACAATATTGTAAAATGTTTTTAAAATAATAGTAAAATAATGGGGCCAAATAGACAGACCGGGAGTAAGGTGCTTGCCTTACATGTGGATAACCCCATCTTCAAATCTGGCACCAAAGCTCCAGAGTACCTCCAGGCAGTACTCTTGAGCACAGAGACTAGAGCAGCCCCTGAGTACGGCAAGATTTTTCTTAAAAACAAACAAAATATATAAAATAGAGTTGACTTACTTGAGAGTGAATATAGAATTAAAACACATTTTACTAGGTCTGGAGGGATAGTACAGCGGGTAGTGCGTTTTCCTTGCATGTGGCAGAACTATGTTCAGTCCCTGGCATCTCGTATGGTCCTCCAAGCACTGCCAGGAGAAGTTGCTTAGTGCAGAGCCAGGAGTAATCCCTGAGCACTGCTAGATGTGGCCCCAAAACAAACAAAAACAACAACAACTATATACATACACACACACACAGACACACATGCACACATATAAACAAACACAAACACTGTCCTCCCATTGTTTATCGATTTGCTCAATCGAGCGGGCCCACTAAGGTCTCCATTTTGAGACTTATTGTTACTGTGTTTGGCATTGCCACGCGGGCGAGATACTCTAGGTGGCTTGCCAGGCTCTCAGAGGGGCGGAGGAATTGAACCCGGCTCAGCCAGGCTGGCTGCGTGCAAGGTAAACGCCCTACTGCTGTGCTATCGCTCCAGCCCGGATGCACACATATATTCAAATAAAATCATGTGTCACCACTGAAACAAGTTTTAGAACAGTTAGTAAAGAAGGGGCAGAGAGCCCGCTCAACAGGCGAGAGTGTGCTTTGTATGTGGGGTGCCCAGATGCCAGCCCTATTTGCCCTTACCCTGAGCACCCAGCCAGGAACGGGCACCACCTGAGCATTGCTGGGTGTGATCCAAAGACAAAGGAGAAAGGAAATTTAAAAATAATAAATCAATAAAAATAAAAGCCTGAAATGCTGTTATTCAGAGCATTGTAAATCACAGTGTTTACATAAAAATTTGGGGAGAAAAAAGACAATACAATTTAGGGTCAGAAAAAAAGTAAAGAAAAGAAATCTAGCTCTCAGACCCACGGGTCTCCTGAATCAGAATCTCCCATCCACAAGCCTCCAAGATGACTTTGAGAACTCTTGGGGAAAAGTTTTTCCCCAACATGCCCAGAAATGTTGTGCACTGGGTCCGGTCGGATGTGGGGCAAAGGATGACAAGTTCGCGGAGAAACCACTCCAGGGGTCAGCTGATGGCCGCTCACTTTATTGCCAAATGCACACATATTTTACAGGGGCTCTCGGCTTAAGAGGATGATCCAATCACATAAAGTTGAGCATTACTGACCTATCACCTTTCCAACTCTGCTTTGCCCTGGCCAATCTCAATTAGGGCTAGAAACTGCATTTAGGGATGACTCCTAAGCGTAGGTGACAATTCTTGGGGGTATTGGGTGAGACTCAAAGCAGATACCTGGTGCATGTCAAATGCTCCCAGACACTCCCTACTGGGACCCTGTGCAGGGACAGGTCTTATCTGCTATGCAGAGACAGATCTATCTGCTCTGGCACCTGTTGCCATGCTCTACAGCAAACAACAGTTGAGAGAAAACTAAGAATTAGTTTGGAGCTGGAGAGAGAGAGGACAGTGGGTAAGGTGCTTGATTTGCATGCGCCAACCCACGTTCGATCCCTGGCATCCCAGATCATCCCCCGAGCACTGCCGGGTGTGATTCCCAAGTAGAGAGCCAGAAGTAACCCCTGAGCATCCCCGGGTATGACCCAAAAGCAAAAACCAAAAACAGAATTAGGTTGGGAGCAGCTAGCATGCGGCTGAGCCCTGCTTGATCCCCGGCACTACCTAGGACCCCCGAGCATCATCAGGAATAACTATGGAGCAGGGAGCCAGGAGTAAGCCCCTGAGTAAGTAAACTATGTAAGTAAACTATGTTTACTCCTAAACGTAGTTTTAGGAGTTAGGTCTACTTATATGGAGGAACAGTGAGAACAGAACATTTTGATGAAGGGAGGAGTTGTGACCAGTTCGTTGGGCTCCGACCTCCCTCTGCCCACACACTCCAATCCCCCAAGGAGACTGTTGTCGAGGTGACAGATATGATGATACATAGGAAGACAGCAGCAGTTCAGCAGAGCACTTCTGGAAAGTGCTTCACAGCCAGGGAGAAAATTCCTGTATGACCTACGGACATCACGGGTGGATAAAACCAGGATGCTTGGGAAGATGGCCCACACCAACCTGAGATTGGATGGTGAATGGCTCACAGACTCTCTGGGAGAGGGTGAAGTAGAGATGTCAGCCTCGCTTGGAAAGTCACAAATTATCGCTGACTTCAGATGGTTTCTGGTCTTCTTTGCCACAAAGCCCCCAAAGGAAAAAGAACCCCCCCCACACACACACACAGCATTAGCCTGTGGCAGCTGTGGTTGTAGGCATGAGGGACTACTGACCGCCTTGTTCCCCTGGAGTGAAGATTCTGCTCCCTGATGCCGTGCTGCCAAGTATAGAAAGTCAGCATCTATGTGACTGTTCAAGGATCCACTTTGATCAGAAACTAGAGGCTCAGCAGCCCTTTACACTGCTTCATCCAGTGCAATGTTGGTCCATCAGATCATTGACTAATACAAAAAAGGTCCATCAGGGGGCTGGAGCGATAGCACAGTACGTGGCCGACCCGGGTTCGATTCCCAGCATCCCATATGGTCCCCCAAGCACCACCAGGAGTGATTCCTGAGTGCAAAACCAGGAGTAGCCCCTGAGCATCTCTGGGTGTGACCCAAAAAGGAAGAAAAGGAAGGAAGGAAGGAAGGAAGGAAGGAAGGAAGGAAGGAAGGAAGGAAGGAAGGGATTAAAAAAAAAAGACCCCAGGGAGGGCACTTACCTTACTCACAACTGACCCAGGTTCAATTCCCCACATCCCATCTGGTCCCCCAGCACCTTCCAGGGGTGATTCCTGAGTGCAGTCAGGAGTCAGCCATGAGCACTGGCAGATTGGGCCCCTGAACCAAGTATAGAAAGTCAGTATCTATGTGACTGTTCAGGGATAGGATACATAGGAAGGGGGACCATATGGGACCATATGGAGGACCAAATGTCAGTCAGTGCATGTGCTTGCTTCAGCAGCACATATACTAAAATTGAACAAAACACCCCTAGTGCCTGCCAGGCCATCATCCACGCTGAGGGATCGCAGTCCTACATCTGGGCTTTCTCCCGCAACTCTTAACTTCCTCCCATACCCCAGAGAGGTGTGTGGAAGGTGCCTCGGTGTATCGTGGCCCCAGCTGGAACAAGTGTGGGTGTGTGCCAAGGAGGGTAGTCTGTGTAGGGTGGGCCCCCACCATGGGCCCAGCTGGAGGAATGAGTACAAATGGTCACTGCCTCTTAGACGTAATGCAGGCTTCATTTAGAAGTGCGGGAGAGGGAGGCCAGAGATAGTACAGCACTTGCCTTGCCTGTGGCCAAGCTGGGTTCAAATCCTGGCATCCCATATGGTCCCATGAGCACCACCAGGAATGGCCACCAAGTGCAGAGCCACGGGCCATCCCTGAGCACAGTCAGGGGTGGCCCTATAATAAACAAGAAAACTGGGGTGATGAAATTGGTTGTTGGAAGCGGACCTTGGCTTGCGTCCATGAGCCCGCAGTCCAGCTGGGTTTGTCTGATGTGGCTTTGCTTCAGGAGTGGTCTCTGAGACCCTGTCTTGGATGTTGGGTGAGAACTCACTATCAGTGCTCTGCTTCTGCTTCAGCTGCCTTGAGGCACTCAGTGAGGACCACTTTGTTGCATCAATTAATGGACTGTTTTTCGTTTTGGTTTTTGATTTGGGGGTGGGGAGAGGAGGTAGAGGTAGTTTTTCAGGGGGTGGTGCATACCCAGCAGAACTTGGGGGAGTCTCATGGCACAGGACCCCATACAGCACCAGGGACCAAATCTGGGCCTCCTACATGTAACCAGCCCTCTGAGCTACCCCTGACCCAGGAGAACTTTTATAGAAAAGGGGAGAAAACAAGGGAAGAGGGTCCGATGGGGGTGGGAGTCTTGTGGGTTCCCCAATTTCTAGCTGTCCTTGAATCCCTTTCATGCACTTTCATGAAGATGTTGACATTGTGGTTAACAGAATTAGCCAGATAATAAATGTGATGTGACTTGGCCCCAGGCACACAGGGGCTGGAGGTGGGCCCCGGGGTCTCCCATCCAGGTCTAATCTACTGCACTCTTGGTTGGCAGCATAAAGCAAGTGTCATTACCTCCTCATCGGAGTGTGGCTCTGACGCCTTCTTCTGCTTCCTTAGGGCTTGAATGCCGTCTTTGACATCTTGGTGATAGGCAAATTGAACATTCTGGAAATCATCCAGAAGCTACTGCACAAGAGCAAGTCGGTAGAGGTGAGTATGGCCCGCGGTGTCACCAGCCCTGGACAACTTCCCCGCCCCGGTGGGTGGAAAATGCCACTTTTCAAAGGGCTCTTTGGATTTTGAGCTGTGACCCGACAAGCAGCTCTTTCCTGCCCACTGTCAGGAGGGCGGGACCACTATGGCGTGAACGTCTGCACTGTCTTTGCAGAACCTGGGCGTGCTCCGGAGTGGCGGTCTCCTCTCCAGGATGGGCTTACTGGTGGCAGGGGGTGCCGGGCTGCTGTACGTGCGCTGGACCATGATGGGCACTGGGCCGCCGGCCTTCACTGAGGTGGACAACCCCGCCTCCTTTGCTGACAGCATGCTGGTCCGCGTGAGTTCAGAGCGTCCCCTACCACACACACACGCGCGCACACACACACACACACACACACACACACACACACACCTGTTTGTGTGACTTTTTGCCCCAGAAACTTGGTCCCCTTTGTCACATGGTCCCCAGCGCAGCCCATCCTCATGATCCCTAAGACATTGAACCCCCCATGCTTTCTTGGCCAGGTTCTCTGAGAAGGGAGTGAGAATATGGGAGGGGGGGTGCCTTGGATTTTGTTCCAAGCACTACAGTGGGTCCGGGACTAGAGCAATAGCACAGTGGGTAGGGCGTTTGCCTTGCACATGGCCGACTCAGGTTCGATTCCCAGCATCCCATATGGTCCCCCCAAGCACCGCCAGAAGTAATTCCTGAGTGCAGAGCCAGGAGTAAGGCCTGGAGCTTGGTGTGACCCAAAGAGCAAAAAAAAAAAAAAAAGAACAGTGGGTCTGTCCATTCTGCCCCAGCCTCCTGGAAGTGTCCCGTTAGTTAGAAGAAGCCTGGCCTCACCATGTTTGGGCACAGTTACCGTATTTATGGTTATGGCCATGTCCTTAGAAGTCCCAGTGTTGAGGTTCCTTCTGGTGATCGATGGCTTTTCCCAAGACCAGGGTGTCAGTTGCACATCCTCACCTACCCAGAGTCTGGCGGCCACCCCAGAGTCCAGGGCTCCCACGGGGCCCTGCATCCTGGGTTTTTTTCCCCTGACTCACCTTTGATGATGGAACCAAGGGCACTCCTGAGTCTAGTGACTTGACATGTCGCCAAAGGCGACTTTTTACCATGGCTCCCCTCAAACAGAAGCCTGTGGATCCCCCCAGAAAATGGAAGAAAGAAAGTGGGGCTGGAGCGATAGCACAGCGGGTAAGGCGTTTGCCTTGCATGTGGCCAACCCAGGTTCGATTCCCAGCATCCCATATGGTCCCCCAAGCACCACCAGGAGTAATTCCTAAGTGCAAAGCCAGGAGTAACCCCTGTGCCTCAGCGAGTGTGACCCAAAAAGAAAGAAAAAAAGACCGCCTTTGGTGCTCGTTTTTGCAAATCCACAGTCCAACCACTGTCCGCTTTGCTCTTGACCGACAGGCCATAAACTACAATTACTACTATGCGCTCAGCGCCTGGCTGCTGCTCTGCCCCTGGTGGCTGTGCTTTGACTGGTCCATGGGCTGCGTCCCTCTCATCAAGTCCGCGGGCGACTGGCGGGTGGTGGCCCTTGCCGCCCTATGGTTCTGCCTCATCGGCCTCACAGGCCAGGCCCTGTGCTCAGGAGACAGCCACCGGAGAAGGTGAGACGCAGCCCCTGCCTCGCACCTCCACAGTTGGTGGGAGCCAGGAAGCATGGTGACCGTGGGATTCAGCGGTGCTCTTCAAATCCAGGGGTCACCCTCAGCTGCACCTGGAGGACTGGGATGAGTTCCTTCAGCTCAGAATCCCCAGCCGCCCTGAGTCGCCGTGGACTGTGACTTCAACGTGGGGGTTCAGGGCGGCCAAGCTCCCCTCCCCCTTTTCCGGGTCACCCTTTTCTCTACTGGTGGCCAAAAGTATTTATGAGCAGATTCCGAGGCGGTCATGGATGTGTGTGGGTGCTCGGCTGACCCTGGGTTCCATCCCTGGAATCCCAGAGGGTCCCCTGAGCACCACCAAGAGGGATCTCTGAGGGGCCAGAGCCATAGCACGGCGGGTAGGGCGTTAGCCTTGCATGCAGCTGACCCAGGTTTGATTCCTAGCATCCCATATGGTCCCCCTAGCAATGCGTGGAGTAATTCCTGAGTGCATGAGCCAGGAGTAACCCCTATGCATCACTGGTGTGACCCAAAAAAGCAAAAAAAGAAAAAAAAAAGGATTCCTAAGCGCACAGAACCAGGAATAACCCCCTTCAGCGCCACGTATAGTCCCACAACTAAAATAAATCCATAACTAAAATAAGTAAAAACAAGATTCTGGGCTGGCCCTCCCTCTGATGGCATTGCTGAGTCCGAGTCCCTGCTCCGGTGAGGCCATAGCCTCCGTCTCGCTCTCCAGGGTGCTGACGCTGGGCCTAGGACTCCTGGTCATCCCGTTCCTGCCCGCCAGTAACCTGTTCTTCCGTGTGGGCTTCGTGGTCGCCGAGCGCGTGCTCTACCTGCCCAGTGCGGGCTACTGCATGCTGCTGACCTGCGGCTTCGGGGCGCTCAGCAAACACACCCGGAGGAAGGTACCACCCCTCCGCCCCGCCCCCGCCCCGGGGGCGCCGCCCTCTGCGACCCTGACCACAGAGGGAGCCGCTGACCCTCAGGTCTCTGTCCTCCAGAAACTCATTGGCGCCCTCATGCTGGGCATCTTGCTGCTCAACGTCCTGCGATGCGTGGTCCGGAGCGGCGAGTGGCGCAGCGAGGAGCAGCTGTTCAGGAGCGCCCTGTCCGTGTGTCCCCTGAACGCCAAGGTAGGACGGCCGCCCCGCGACACCCCCGCCCCCAGCGGCGACACCTCCCCCCACCCCCCACCCCTCGCCACAGCCAGAGGGGTCGGGAACACCAATGGGAGATGGTGGCCCCATCTGGGGGTGGTGGTCGGGGTTTCTTTTTCTTTCCCATGATTTGGATGATACAGATTTCAAATTCAGCTTGGTCCAAATCATCCCAAAGAAACGGTGAGAGGAGGGGCTGAAGAGATAGCACAGCGGGTAGGGCATTTGCCTTGCACGCAACCGACCCGGGGTGGATTCCCAGCATCCCATATGGTCCCCTGAGCACTGCCAGGAGTAACCCCTGTGCATCGCAGGGTGTGACCCAAAAATTAAAAAAAAATTAAAAAATTAAAAAACGGCAACGGGGTGGCGGGAGGGATACTTGGGAACATTGGTGGTGGAGAACGGGCACCCAGATGGGTACTCGACCCATTGTATGACTGAAATGTAATCACGAAAGTGTGTAAGTCTGTAATGGTATCTCATGTTGTTTTATTAAAAAATTTAAATTAAAAAAAAAGAAAGAAAAGAAATGGCAAGAGCCGGAGCTGAGGGGGATACTCAGAGTCCTTCATCACGTGTTCATTAAACCACAATCAAGTGTGAGGGCCAGAGAATAAGATGTGGCGCTTGCCCGGCACGCGGCTAACCCCGGGTTCGATCACCAGCATCCCAGAGGGTCCCCCGAGTCCATCAGGTGTGATTCCTGCTTACAGAGCCAGGAGTAAGACCTGAGCATCGCCTGGTATGGCCTAAAAACAATGATAATGAAAAGCCAAAAGCAAAACACTTCCAAGTGTAAGCCACCAGAGGGAAGTGCCACATCCCTGTGTTAAATGAGATGGCCCTCACCTTCCCCTGGGGGCCAGTTCCCTTTGAAGTAGGGGCAGAGGGGTCATGCCACGCTTCCGGGGTGTTGGTGGTGCGAAAGGAAGCGCCTATTTGGGAGCCCGAGGAAGCCCAAGCTGGGCCAGAGCCACTGTAGCCTCCTCCCACCTAGCAGTTGAAGATACAGGCCAGAGACGGGATAAAGGGACGGCAGTTTGCTTCACGGAAAGCCTCGTGAGACTGTGGTGGGGAATCCTCTGGTCAGCATGGAGGGGGAGGAGGCGGAAAGAGAGCCTCGTGAAAGTGAAGCACTGTGTTTTGTGGCTGCAGTGTCGTAGGAATTTGTTTCGTCTTCTGTTTCCCCGCATGAGGTATCCTCATTCACTGTGGTATTGAAGCTGCTCTGTGTGAGTGGCAGAATATTATGCCCATCTGTGCACCAGTGTTTCACAGTCCCGCCACCATGATCCCCATGGTCCCCTCTGACTCCTCTCCTTGGTTGCAGTTCTCTCTCTCTCTTTTTCTTTTTTTTGACTTTTTGGGTCACACCCAGCGTTGCACAGGGATTACTCCTGGTTCATACACTCAGGAATTATTCCTGGCAGTGCTCAGGGGACCATATGGGATGCTGGGAATCGATCCCGGGTCAGCCACATGCAAGGCAAATGCCCTGCCTGCTGTGCTATTGCTGCAGCCCCGGTTGCAGTTCTCTTGAACGTGGATCAGGATGTGTTTCCACCGGGGATTGGCTCGTGTCTTTATTTCCTCTGTGCTAGGAGCAGGATCATCCAGTCTTAACCACTCTCTGACTCTCCCTCACCCCCATCCGTCCCACCCAGACCGAGGCACTCTGCAGAATGGCACCCTTCTCCTGGCCGAGAGTGTTCCGTTGTGATTCTCCCACACAGTGTCTTGGCTCATCTGTGTAGGGTCCCTGAGTTAGCTCCAGATGCTGGCTACTGTGAACACTGTCTCACCTGTCTTTCTGTTTGTTTTCCCTTTTGTCCTTTGGATACACCCTGTGATGCTCAGGGCTTCCTCCTGGCTCCGCACTCATTACTCCTGGAGGTGCTTGGGGGGCCATATGGATGCCAGGGACCAAACCCAAGTCTGTCACTTGCAAGGCCAACGTCCTCCCTGCTGTACTATGGCTCCGGCCTCTCACCTGTCTTGGTTGGCCCAGCTCTTTGCTTCACCGTCTGTGTCTCCCTGGGTGACGTGGGGCTTGTTTTAAACTTCTAGAGCCCTCCTGGATTTCTTGTGAGGTCTTAATGCAGTCTGGCACCTGGAGTGTCCTGGCATGGCCTTTCCCCCAGGGCCGGTGTTCAAGCTCTTGGAAGCTCATTTTAGTTTTGATCACACTAGATGACAAGAAGAGAATGTCCTTGGCCCCAAAGGAAAGGGACACAAAGCTGCAGTGAGAAGCGTTTTCTTAAAGTGAGGATCATTATTACTAGGTAATTATGCGTTCTCTCTCTTGGAGCCCTGGACCTGGGACTTCCTGCCACGTGTCCACAGGACCCTCTGTCTGGCAGTAAAAAAGAAGGAAATTTCTAGAGTTCCATCTTATGTTCATGTTCTGTATTTAAGTTAAAGCCACGATTCCAGGCAAAATGACATGATAGAACTAATGAACTAATACAACTACTGTCTCTTGATGGCCCTGATGTGAATCAGCAGGTAAAGATAATTCCTTATTATTTTTCATGGAATTAAAAAGTCTGGTTGGGGCTGGAGAAATAGTACTGGGCTAAAGCATTTGTCTTACTCATGGCTGACCCGAGTTTGATCCCCGACCACATGTGGGCCCCAAAGTGTTCTCTGAGCACAGAGCAAGGAGTAAGCTCTGAGCACCTCCAGGTGCCTTTCCCCCCTTAAAAAAGTTTTGTTCATATTTTACCACTCAGAGGCTTTCAGTAAGAGTGAATGACTTCATGGTTTCTATCATTAATTCGATTTGCTGACCTGGTAATAAATTTTATACTACTGAAACAAATTGATGTGGTTTAACTTCATAAACATTCGCAATTGGCCTTCTTTTCACAATTCTGTTTGAATAACAGTAATTACTCCCTATTTATAGCATCCTTATTTGCAAGGAACTCCATTTTCTTTGTGGCGGCTCTGTAATTACTCTCTAGTATCCGCTCTCAAAGGATTTCGTGAAGGAGGGCCTTACTGGCTTTGTTTTTTTTCCAAGAGGGAGAAACTGAGGCACGGACGTTAGCTAGTTAGTCATTTCAGGGGCTGGGAGGGCCTGGCCCAGGATGGTGCCCACCGGCCATTCCCCGTGGGGAAGAGGAGTGAGGAGTTGGGTGGGAGTAGCTGCGTGTGTCGAACCCACAGCCAGAACGTGTGTGGTGCATGTTTGCCTGTTGGGGAACAGTTTTTCTCCAACAGAGAAACCAGTCCAGGAGACAGCTGATGGCCGCTCACTTTATTGCCAAATCACGATCGCGACTATCCTGTTATTTGTCGATTGCCTCGAGCAGGCCCCAGTAACGTCTCCTTTGTCCTAGCCCTGAGATTTTTTTAAAGAGTGCCATATTCAAGATTCTTTCAGAGTTAGGAGAATGAGACCCATCATTGTTACTGGTATTTGGCATATTGGGTACGCCACGGGGAGTTTGC
>JAOXYA010098573.1:0-10920 GCA_028565675.1 Sorex palustris
CTTGCTGGGCTCTCCGAGAGGGGCGGAGAATCGAACTCGGGTCGGCCATGTTGACCGCTTGTAAGGCGAAAGCCCTACCTCTGTGCTATTGCTCCAGCCCAGCCTCATCTTAGTGCTGAAGAAAAGCAAGATTTCTCCACTAAATTGAATTTGCTCATTTGTCAAAAATTAGTCCTGCATATTTTCTGGTCAAATTCTGGCTTCCTTCTGTCATGACTATATTTTCTTTGTTTAATTAAAAATTTTATTTTAGGCACTCTAGTTTACAATACAGTTACTGATGGGGCTCATGCACAACACAATCCAGCACCACACTCTTCGTTAGAGTGACCACTTTCCTCCATCATTTCCCAGTGTTCCTTCCATCACCACCATCCTATCTTCTTCCCTCCCCATGGTATGGCCACTGATGACCAATTCTTCTGTTTTCTTGATTAATTCAGCTATGTACTAGGGTACAGAATCTCCTGCCCCCACGCATAGCTGTGGCCCCTTCTCACTAGGGCCCCTTTGAGGGGGGGTTGAGTTTTCCTCCCCACTCTGAGCAGAGCCCTGGCAGCTGAAGACCTCCCGAACCCAGCCACAGCCATGCTTAAGGCCACTCTCAACATGCTTGGACAAGCTTCACGCATAAAGAAACTTGCAGAGGAACCCAGGTGTGTGGGACCCAGGGCTGAGATCTCCAAGCCTGCTCGGATCAGGACTGGGCCTCTTCCACCCAGATGCCCCATCTTCCAGTAGCTAGACAGTTACACCCAACAACTGCCGTGTAATCCCACCAATGGCCAAGATCCAAAGACTATAAAACCAAGCCCCTCTTATTGTCTAGTTTTCCCTCTCAGAAAACCCTGCAGGCTACCGAGAGTATCTTGCCCGCATATATGCCTGACTGGGAACACCTGTAAAGGTGATTAGAGGCTGCCTCAAAAGCCTCCATCTCTCTCAGAGAACCCGGCAAGCTACTGAGAGTATACTGCCTGCACAGCAGAGCCTGGCAAGCTATCCGTGTCGTACTCTATATGCCTAAAACAGTAACAATGATGGTCCTCATTCCCCTGACCCTGAAAGAGCCACCAATATGCCATCAGGCCACACTAGCACATGACAGGGACAAATGGAGATGTTACTAGTGCCCGCTCGAGCAAATCAATGAACAACAGGATGACAGTGATACAGTGATGTACTAGGGTAGACCTAAACATTGGGGGAAATGGTTCTTCCTACTTTATTATTTTAAAAAATAAATTTCTAAAACTTTTCTATTTCTGATTTTGTTATAGTTTTAATTTTATTTTTGAGTCACACCTTGCAGGTACTTGCGTGCTTCTCCTGCTATGGTGCTTGGGGGCTTCTCCAGGTGGTACTCAGGGAACCACATAGTGTCAGGGATGCAGCCTAAAGCTCCTGCTTGCAAAGCATAAGCTCCAGCAATTTGCAGTTATCTTTGGAGTTTTCTCATTTCTTTATATATTTTAGAGAAAACTTTTTTTATGTCTACATGAAATTTTCAGAGATTTTGATGGGAATTTTGATAAACAGGTAAATTTAAGAAAAATGACGTATGGAGTTTTCACATTCACAAATAAGCATTCTCACTAAGTCTTTTTTCTCATTTAATAACTTTCATACACAAATTTTATGATCTAATATGTTTTGTAACATTTATATAGAATTATCTTTCTCTTGAGTAACTGTGAATGGCATTGCATGTTTTATTTCAGCTTCTACTTGTTTATGTCAATTTATAGAAACCCAACTGTTTTTGTGAGTGCAGTCTGTGACTCTATATGGAATGATTTTAAGATGTTTGTTTTTATTTTTTGTTTACTTAAAATTTTCTATATAGAAATATAATATGATGTTCAAATCACTTGATCACTTGATATTTCGTTACTCATTGATTTGCAAGCGGGTGCCAATAACATCTCCATTCATCTCTGTCACGTGCTAGTGTAGCCCAGTAATGTCTGCTTGTTCTAGGAACACGAGAGCCTCAAACCGATTGTTCAGGGTCTTGATGAAGAAGTCTGACTATCTCGTAGGTGGGCAGTCATGTGATCTTTTGACGACCATGGAATCTAGTTGGTAATGGCTCTAGTTCAGTGGTCGTCTCCAAATCTCATTATGTGTCCAGCCCATCTGATTTTTGACACCTTGGCAAACAAGACAGCACCCGTGATTCTCTATCATTGATGGAGGTCAGAACTCTGGGTTCCTTCTGTCACTTGAGTGAAGCGTGATACTCCAAGCATAGCTCTTTCGATTCCTCTTTGGAAGATCCGAATAGCGTTCTTATCCTGTTTGTGCAGGGCCCAGTCTCTGAGGTGTATGTTAATGCAGGAAGAACAGTGGAGTCAAAGAGTCGAACAGTGGAGCCGGAGGTTATTCATCCTCTTAGCTATTTCTTCCTCGCTCTTGAAGGCATTTCAAGCTGCTCTCTTCCTCCTGCACAACTCAGGTGCCAGGTCATTTGTCATGTTGATTTTTCAACCTAAGTACACATAACTGTTGCATTCGGAGATGTTCGTTCCATTGAGACTGAATGGAACGTCAGGAACAAGACTCTTTCTCATAAACATTGTCTTCATGAGATTCAACTGTAGTCCGGCCTTTCCACACTCATGGTCGAAGTCGGCCAGCATTTGTGCCACTTGGCTAATGTTTGGTGTTAGAACGATGTCATCAGCGAATTGGAGGTGGTGTAGTTGCAGACCATCTATCTTCACTCCCTTCCATTCCAGTCATCACATGACAAATATGTGCAAATAGAGGTAGTTTTCTCTTTATTTTCAGTTTATATGCCTTTTGTTTATTTTTCGTGTCTCATTGCTCCAGATAAAGCTTCCACTTTTGTGTTTATTTTTCTGATCTTAGAAACATTTTATCTTCATCAAATATGTAGTTATAGGTTCTTTATAGATGTTCTTCCTGATATTGGAAAAGTCTTTTATTCTTAGTGTACTAAGATTTTAAAAATCAGGCATGGAAGTATAATTATGTCAGATGTTTATGTGAACATATGCTTTTATTCATTAGGCTATTATTTCATGGTCACGGTCCTCCCATTGTTCATCAATTTGCTCAAGCGGGCCCAGTAACGTCTCCATTGGAGGCTATTATTAATTGTATTAAATTGACTATAATCTGAATGCCTAGAGTTCTGTTTTTCACTAGAATCTCAGAATTTCAACCATATGGGACCCATGTCAAACAGCTTTCATATTTTTTGCTAGGCCCAGTCAGTCTTATGTGAAGGAAATATAATTTTTGGAATATGGGAAAAATTATTATATATGTTCTTATGCTTAGCAATGACTAAAAATTTTTATATGGAAAATTATTTATTTTATTTGGAATTAGAAATAATAACTTGAGATATAAAAACAAAACAAAACCTAAGAGAAAAATTTGGGCAAGTCTTAGCATTGGTGAAAATATTGATATAGACGTCTTTTGTTTTATCCTCTGTAAACAAGAGCATTCCCCTTGATTTCCTATTCTTCACCCTGATGATGTATATTACATTATATTACATTGTCTGACTAATCTTTAAAATATTTAAAATCACAGAAACTTGAAATTAAAAATTCTAACATGCACAGATAGTACTGCACTGTCCTCCCACTGTTCATTGATTTGCTTGAGCGGGCCCAGTAGCATCTCCATTGTGAGACTTCTTGTTACTGTGTTTGGCATATTGAATATGTCACAGTAGCTTTCCAGGCTTTGCCGAGCAGGCAAGATACTCTCGATAGCTTGCCGGGCTCTCTGTGAGGGGCCGAGGAATCAAACCCAGCGTGGTTGGGCTGGCCAAATGCAAGGCAAATGCCCTACCACTGTGTTATTGCGCCAGCCCATGCACAGATAATTTGTGTAAACCATATGCCTCCATTATTCTTGAGGAGTTGGGTAGCAGGAGAGAATAATTTTGCTCAACCTGTATTTTTCTGCTAACAGTTACCAAATATCACTGGGAACCCTCATAGATTGGGAAATTGCCAGAGGGGAAACAAATACTCAAGTAAGCCAACTTCTTTTTGTTGTTGTCAAAATTGCATAGGATTAAAAAAATTTGCATATAATTGAAGTTGCTGCTAATTTCACTCTATTTTGAGAATCAAAATAAAATAGAATGATGTGCAGGACAGGAGGAGAAGAGTGTCTATGCAGAAAGGATGTGGATCAAAGATCATTGTGCCCAAAGATAAACTCCAAATTCAAGTTGGAACTCCACTTGGGAGTCTCCTCCGTGAAGTTTAAGACTCTCTCTTCTCACTTGTGGTGCTGTCGTTCAGTACCAGTGTAAATCCAGGGATGTCCATGACATCACAGTCTCATTTTGGAGGGGAGATTAAAACTTGTTAATGAATAAAACTTATTCATTAGTAAGCATATGGAACACTGAAAAGGAAGTGAGATTATAGACAATGGGAAGGATAGTGATTTCACTTTTCCATGGGATTTGTTTCCCAAGAAAAAAATTGAAAACAGTATTTGAGCCTAAAATTTGAAGTTTAGTAAATTGGTTATCTTTTTAGTTTTGATAGGAAAGAAAATTTGGTTTTTGGTTTATTTGTTATTTGGTTTATTTTTTGGGGAGCTACACCTTACTGCACTTGGTTCTTACTTCTGGCTCTGCACTCAGGAGTTACTCCTGGTGATGCTTGGGGGATCCGAGGGGATGCCAGGGATTGAACCCTGGTCAGAAACGTGCAAAGGAAGGGCCTTACCTGCTGTATGAGCTCTTTTGTTCCTATGAAAGAAAACTGAGATTTCCATTATCTTCATTAACTCACTCTAGGAAAAAAGAAAAGGGTGCAAGACATGGGAGACACAGAACAGGGTTTAGACCTTTGTCTTGTATGCCATGGTTCTGGATTCAAATTTCCAACACCACATATGGCCCCTTGAGCACCACCAGGAGTCCTTTAGCTCAGAGCCAGGGACTCGGAGCACTGTTGTGTGTAGTCATAAACAACAAACAACTCCCCCACATCCCCCCAAAGAGGAAACTTAAGATATGTGGTTTCTGTTCCTTCTTCACAGCATCAGAGCAAACACAATTAGGACTCTATAGTCTAGACTCAGTGACTCTAAAAGACAGAGAACAGTTGGCATGGTAGAAAGAGTCCTGTATTTTGAGAGCAGATGTTTATGTTCAATCCCTGGTATTGGTATAACTAACACTATAATTTTAAAAAGTCACTTCATATATTTAGCTACAATGTTCTTTTCTATGGAAGAAGCTACTGACCTCAACATTTGTTTCTAGCTGTAGAGTTGTGTTCTCATGGTTCAGACGGGAGGAGAACAAGTAGCTAAAGGCAGTACAACAGCTCATTTCACTTGACAGAGCCCTGTCTCTGGGCACTGCTGATGAGAACACTTGATGTATTGGCTCCTGGATTTGACCAAACATCGGATATCTTAAAAACAAAGACGTAGACCTGTCCCAGACTAAGTGAATCAGAATTTCCCTGGACAAGAGCCAAGACTCCTTTTATCTTCCCATTCTGGCCACCACCAGTGCCTGGAGCATTGGTTCTCCCTGACCCCTTTGTTTATTCAATTATAGCTGAATTGCCTGAAAGGGATTTAAGTAAATTAAGTTAAAAAAGGGAAAATGTTAAATAACAGGCCTCTGTACTGTGACTGGATGCATCATAGAAATTAACTGGATGCAAAATACAAAATAATATAAAATTTATATGCTTTGAATTCCATTTGTTTCAGAGGGCTCTCCACTCAGTAGGAAAAATTACAAAAGAACTAAAAATTTACACTGTGCCAGAAGCTTTTGTTTTTTCTTTTTATGCTTTTATCTTCTTTAGTCTTCCTCTCCTGGATATTTCTCTACCTTTTCTGGCAATTATAATTCTGTTCCAATTTCTCACCTTTCACACAAATCACAAATCACAAATCATCCTGTTAGTCGTCGATTCGGAGGAGGAGGAGTGCTTGCCATAGAGGCAGAGAGGCAGGTGGTGGTAGAGGGTGGGCAGTGGGGGGGTGATGGGAGGGAATCTGGGAACCCTGGTACTGGTGGAGGGATGGGTGTTGGAATCCTGTGTGTCTGAAATTCAATCATGAATAGCTTTGTAAAGGTCTATCTTACAACGAATCAATAAAAAGATTAAAAAATACTGGTAGGAACTGTTGCCAAGTCCATGAGACAAGGACTCATGCCCTCCAGAGATGCATCAAAAGCACAGTGAGAGGCTGATTAGGTCAGGGCACCTTTTGCATTATACATGTAAATGAGGATTAATGTCCACAGAGTATGTGTAGTTATTTAGGTAAAGTTTGGTAAAAATTAAATCTGGTACTTAATGCTCAAATCAATCCTCTGAAGTCTATGTTGGAAGGAGCAGATACAACTTCTATCCCCCTTATAACTAGAGAGCTGACATGTGACTTCTCAAACTCATCAATTCAGAACTCAAAGCTTTAGTGTTGATATGGAAAAGTTAACGTTAATATTTGATTAGTCAAACTTGGGATTTGTTTCCTCACAAACAGGTAACGGCTGAAAACCAGTGAATGTTAAGGCAATTTATCACCAAATTGTAAGAAAAAGTCAGTAGGGTATTTAAAGGTGAGATTAGTAACACCTCATTTACTTGGATATTTCCAGGGAAATAAAGGTTCCAGAGAATGAATTTAGCTACGTACTAAAAGCACATGCCTCCTTAAGGCCTATGTTTTAGATCGAACTATATTAACTACTTAATTTCTCCTTTTTACAAAGATATCTTTAAACAGAATAGTAATGTTTTTACCTTGACAACTCCGGGGTCATCTTGAAGATAATTCATTACTGCTGCAAATGGTTATATCATTAGTTCTATGATTACTACATAATTTTTCTCTCTCTCATCAATGTCAGACTTTCAGTTGTCATGTTGGCTGTCATGAAGACTCTCTTTGGCATCTATTTTACTGTTTTGAATGTATTATGGGCTCGAAAACCAGATAACCAGGCTCATTAAAGCCGGCATGCTGGAAAAAAGTCAGTAAGGCTCAGAATGAGGCACTAAGAAATAAAATTGATGTATTCGACGTGGACTTTGGGAGATATCTATTTTAGATACACAGCAAGTTTTTCTTTGAATTTCCACTTGGACCTATCCCTTTAGAGTAAAGGCTGCAATGTGATTTGGTAGAATTTTCTGCAGTTTCTAAGTTTCCTTCATAGGACAGATACACAGACTCAATAAAATCAAGGAAGAAAGAGAGCCTAGGTAGATTCTTGGAATCAAGTCTTGGGACAGAATTTTTGAAGTCTTTGGGTTGGGATGAAACTCAACAATCCTCATCTAAATCTTCAGGAAACTATAAGAGCCAAGATTACCCCATGATCACCATAATATGGTGAAAATTTAAGAACAACGGGGAAAATTTATGATTTCTTATTGGAATCTCCAAAAACTGTACATAGACTCCTTAGAATAGAACTTGGCCAAATAGGATAGAAGTAAGAAAAAGCCCCAAACTAGCCATGTATTAAACTATCCACTTGATTTCCATCTCTTCCAGACAATGTCCAAATCAGGATCTCTCCACACAACCTCTTTCTTAGCTGTCTCCAAAGCGCCAATGAAGGAACTTCTATTATCTTTCCATTCCTTTTAAGAACAAAAAACTAAACTCCATACATGCTGGGGGGTGTGGGGGGAGGTGAGGGGGGTCCTTCCAGAAGCTTATTTTGTACTTAAAAAAAGGTGTCATTATCACCTTTCCAGAATTTTTGCTTATGAAAATAAGCTCTCCTTAATTTACCAAAACCCAAACTCTTAAGAAATATATTTTACTTAAATGTATTTAAGCACGTTTCTTCTGCTCATTAGATGGATCCCATATTCCTATGCCATCCCCATGTTCCATTCTATTGAACAAAATTAAACAAAATTCTTGTTAATCCATTTTGTGTCAGTTTTGTTTTTCCACGGTCATGGTCCTTCCGTTGTTCATTGATTTGCTCGAGCGGGTCCAGTAACATCTCCATCGTGAGACTTGTTGTTACTGTGTTTGGCATATTGAATACGTTGCGGGTAGCTTACCAGGCTCTTCCGTGCGGGTGGGATACTCTCGGTAGCTTGCCAGGCTCTCCGGGAGGGGCGGAGGAATTGAACTCGGGTCGGCCATGTTGGCCGCTTGTAAGGCAAATGCCCTACCGCTTATTGGGAGGCATACTTGGAAGTGCTCAGGGCTTACTTTTGTTCAGGGATTACTCCTGGTGGCGCTGAAGCAAGGCAAGCATCTCATCTGCTGTGCTCTGTCTTCAGTCCCCTTGATATTGCCCATGCATGTCTCTAGAATGGATGATTTCTCCCCACCACCAAATTACTTCATTTGATGTCTCCTGATCAGCTAGATATAACCCTCCCCTTAATTCTCCTGTACATGTCTTGTTTATTTAGGGCACATGGATTATTTATTTTAGGGCTCGATTTTTATTTTCTATTGATACATCCATAATAGTGAGTTATATTAAAATATAATAATAAATAATAAAATAAAAATAAATAAAATAAATGAAAATTTTTAATGAATCACTGTGAACTACAGATTAACACATTTATTCATGAGAAAGTTTCAAGAGAACAATGTTGTAGCACCAACCCCTTCACCAGTGTCCACTTCCCTCCACCAACCACCCCAGTTTTCATGCAGTTTCCTGGCTGCCTCAATTTCAGGTATTTTTCTCTCCATTATTTTCAAGGTGTTCCCTTCTCAGATTCCTGGATGAACCTGTCCTTCCCATCACCATCCTCACGACAAGCTTCCTAGTGAAAATAAGCATTCCTGTTCTTTGAGTGCTTTGTCATTCTCTGCTACATTTCTTTCTCTCCCACAGATCACAGACATCATTCCCTAACTCTCGTACTAAAGGAATTTCATCCCTCTGAAACAGACTGATGTTTGGGTGGTGAGGCTGACTAAATTTGTTTCTGCTGTTCTGTGTCTCCTCTGCTCAGTTCCTTCTGGTTCTCTTTGAAATCAGTAAAGACTTTTCAGATTCTATCAAAGATAAAAACAAGAGAGGACAAAATTCTTTCTGCTTCTCAGGTACTTTCTTTTTCATTATTGCAATGTATTTTGCTTTTGTTTTCATTTAATGCTGGACTTTATATCACCCTAAACGTAGACAAGGAATGTGATGAATAATAAGTCTTTCTCTCCAACAAAAATGACTGTAGAGTCCGGTAGAATATTGATCACACAATAAGTTCCAGAGCTCAAAGGACACAGGAAAATGCCACAGGCTTGCTACTGATCAAAAATGTCTCTTTACTTTACTGATGTTTTTTAGGTCCTTTGCACTCTATCAAGTTGCTCCTGCATCTGCCAAACATATTGCAATGACTATGTTTTCAATATAGAGACAAAAATACATAGAAACATCCCTTACTGCTTGATAGTTGAGTTTGTTGGAATTGTATGAAGTTATGTGAACATTGAGACACTCTCTTTAATCTGTTTTGAAGGCATATGCATGGAGATCCATATCAAAAACTTTTAAATCAACCTTCAGCAAAACTTTACATATAAAGATTTATTACATTAAAGAGCAAACGGAAACAAAATATCCCTGCAGATAAAACAAAATTAAACAGCTTTAAACTCCACTTTATGCATTTTTCCAGAAATGTTAAAAGCCAGTAAAAATGTAATAAACTTGCAAGCAAAAGCAGTATAATACTTCATTCAGCTTCACAAATTCCAGTAAGTACAGATACAAATACAAAACAACACGGGCAATCACTTGCATACTCCATTACAATTTTGCTCTAAATGCATAGACAAAGACACTTTGCTCTTTACAGTCTCTGTAGAGTAAAGTTCAGTTCCAAATAACATCCTCTAATCCTGATTTTCCCCAGCCAAAAGCCCCTCATTTATATTTTGCAACTTAGTTTAGCACTGTTGTTTCACAGTGATAATTTTGCCATGCGATCACTTCCTCGGTAACTAGTAAGATCATAATGACTATGAAGTCAAGTATAGTCCAGGGAACAAAAGAGAATGTTCTTTTCATCTCTCTAGAGTCCAATATAGGAATAGAGTTGCACCCCAAACTCTTTTCCAAGATTTATTTGTATGCACGATTCCCTTATACTTTAATATATTCATCAACCTTAAAGAATCTATCCACTCCTTTGTTTCTATCAAAATATTTGGCATGCGGACTTGACAGATTAAATATTTGGTCGCTGGTGACTGATTCCATCTCCAGTCCCTCCCCTGACACCCCGAGAGATTCCAACCTTCTAATCATATGACTCTCATCTAGTAACCAGAGCCATCTTTCTAGACTCATCTTCTTAGCATGAATTCAGGCTTTGTTAAAGGGGGTTATTTCATTAATAATAAGAATGAAAAGCACTCTTCTCATGCATATCATTCAGGAAATTCCAACAGTGCTAGGAACTCACTGCCAGGTGCAAAATCAGCTAAATATTTATTTTCAATCATATGACAAGATCACATTATCAATTCAGTGGGTTTCTGATAACATGACATTGTGTCAAGGTGTGGTATACACATGTGATGGAGCATCTATGTGCCATCTAGAGCTGATAATTCCATGTTTTATATGAATAGCAAAATACAAAGGAGATAAAATGCGATAAAGTCTCCTAAGTCTATTTCCCACACTCAAAGACTAAGTTGACCATTCCCCTCCACTGCCTTTTCAACTCACCATAGAATTATTTAACCAATGTATTCTCTGTATTATCTGTGTAAAATATCTGCCCCTCACTGGGGGTAGAACAAATTAAATGATGCATTAAACTAGATGTTAAATTTAGGAGGCTTTTGCAATCACCTCACTGCCCTGGGCTGACATGCTTCTAAAGGCATTTTCTTTTAACATTTCAAAAGTCAATGATTAAATTTCAGACTGAGGCATGATAA
>JAOXYA010098621.1:0-10919 GCA_028565675.1 Sorex palustris
CTGCACAACTCAGTGCCAGGTCATTCGGCAGGTTAAGTTCTCGACCTAGGAACACATAACTGTTGCATTTGGAGATGTTCATTACATTGAGAGCGAATGTAATGTCAGAATGAGACTGTTTCTCATAAACATTGTCTTCATGAGATTCAGCTATAGTCGACCTTTCCACACTCACGGTTGAAGTCAATCAGCATTTGTGCTGCATGACTAATGTTTGGTGTTATCAGAATGTTGTCATCAGAGAAGTGGAGGTGTTATAGTTGCCGACTGTCTATCTTCACTCCCATTTCTTCCCATTCCAGTCATTGCATGACGTTTTCAAGGTTAGCACTGAAGAGTTTTGGTGAAATGGTATCACCCTGTCTATCCCCTCTCTTGACAGGGATGATCACTTCCTTGTAGAATGGTGAGATCCTGGTAGTGAATTCGTAATCCAGCTCACAGAAGATCCTGATGTATAAGTTTGAATGCCCTTTTTGGCTAGGGCTTTGATGGCTGCTTCGGTCTCAACAGAATCAAAATCCTTCTTTAAATCAATGAATGTTAGACACAGTGGCATCTTGAACTCCCAAGAAACCTCAATGAGCTTGGTTACCATGTGGATATGGTTGATTGAAGAAGAAGAGAATTGGATAGGAATTGCATTGCCTAAAATTCTCCAAAGTTATCATTCCCCAGTGGAGTAAGGGAAGTATGACACCTTTGACCTTCAAGCACATTCTGTTATAGTGAAATGGCCTGGATTTCTTCAAATCATAGCTACTTGGAATATTATCACTTTATAGTGAATGAATGCCACAGGTGTCATCTCAGTCTCAGTGTCTGAAGGATATAATGGTTTTTACATTTCCTCTCCAGGTTCAGAAAGACCACTCTCAGATATATTCTCTGCTAATACCATCATTAAGATTTCCATCTTCAGAAGCTGGAGAGACAGCACAGTGAGTAGGACTTTTGCTTTGCTCGTGTTTGATCTGGGTTCGATTCCCAGTATCCCATATGGTACCTTAGAGCTGACAGGAGTAATTCCTGAGTGCAGAGCCAGGAGTAACCCCTGTGCATCTCTAGTTGTGATCCAAAAAGAAAAAAAAAAGAAAAGATTTCCATCTTCAATTCCTTTCCATCCCATGTGATCTTGGGTTAGGAAAATTAGGTTTTTGGTTAGGAAAAGCAATTTATATATGTATTTCTAACAAGAAATTCAAACATAGTATTAATAAATAATTTTACCAAGCACTTAACTAAAAGAAACTCAGACAAATGATGCATTTAACAGTGTGACAGGTGGGAGTCATACAGTCAAAGGACTTAGTGTACAAATATGCAGGATGTCTAGGTGTGTGGGAGGTGCTGACAAGAGTTTCTGGGTGCACAGCTGGGCTTCATGACTGGGCACCCAACACACAGTTGGTGACATATCAGGATCAACACTGTATCTACTTTCTGTGCATTGAGTTCTAAAGATAGGAGATAGGAAAGGTCACGACTCTAGGGACTGTCAGACCCTATTAGGGGGCTTCTGCAATATTGTGTGACTGACAGAAATAGAGTCAGCTTGATTGCTGTCCAGTTTTCCTTCCACTGTGGTGGGACTACAGAACTACTTTCTGGGAAGTTATTTAAAATACTTTTCTATATAAATATTAAGGATTGTTTTCATCATCTACAGTATTCCAATGTTTTCACTTTCTTATATACCCTATATATAAGAACTTCCGGGAGCTGGGTTTTATAGTCTCTGGGTCTTGGCCATTGATGGGATTACCTGGCTGTTGATGGGATTACCTGGGACAGTTGTTGGGTGTGACGCCTATCTACTGGAAGATGGGGGGATCTAGGTGGAGGAGGCCCAGTCCCGATTCAAGCAGGCTTGGAGATCTTAACCCCTGGACTCGCATGCATGCCTGTGTTACTCTGCTGGTTCCTTCATGCGTGTGGAGAGTGGTCTCAGCATGGCTGTGGCTGGTTCTGGAGGTTTTCGGCTGCCAGGGATCTGCTCAGGGAGGAGAGGAAACTCAACCCGCCCCCCTCCAAGGGGCCCCGGTGAGGACAGCCAGGTGTGGGGATAGGAGACTCTGCACTGTTCTCTTCTGGGAGTTGGGTATATAAGAAGTATAGACATCTTATTATCTAGTTCTTACTCTGGAGAACCCGGTAGGCTACCAATTGCATCCTGCCCGCATGGCAGAGTCTGGCAAACTCCCTGTGGAGTACTCATTATGCCAAAAACCAGTAACAATGATGGGTCTCATTCTCCTGACCCTAAAAGAGCCTTAAATATGGCACTTTCTAAAATCTCAAGGGCTAGGACGAAGGAGACATTACTGGTGCCTGCTCAAGGAAATCGATGAACAACAGGATGATCGTGATCGTGATATACTCTAGGATTACTTTAATATTTATTTTTTTTAAATCCAAAATAATTCATCCTTAATTGCTTTAGTTTGAACAAACAATGAAAAACATCATAAGAGGAACCGTTAGAATACTGGGAAACCCCACTTGAATATGTTAATATTTATATGCAATGACGACAATGTTGGAAAATTTATTTATTTGATAAATAAGACACTTGTATCATTAAGGATTACCTTATTGAGCCAAATGAGACCAGCTAGTTAGATTTTTGCTCTGGCTTTGCACCTGAGGGAATAGAGGCTGAGTAACAGAACAGGGATTAGAACCCAGGGTACCAATCCGTATGCTGTTCCAACATTGCATCTCACCACGGGAGAAGTCTGAAATTTCATTGAATGGTTGTTCCTTGGCTGTGCAAATGTTCAAAATCACAGTTAAACACATTTAATCTCTTCTGTGATCTACAATGCCTTTTGGGAAATGGAAGAGGAATTACCAAGATGAGTCATTCTGTGTCAGCAGGCGAACTATACCAGAGTTTTATTGCTATTTTATTATTTATGTATTTGTCAAAAAATCAATGGTAAGAACAACGCAGCAGAGCCCCCTAATAGCTGTTTCCTCTCAGGAATCTGCTGGTGTGCGCCAGGGGCATGCTTAAAAGCACATGTGCTTGTGACTGTTCTTTCTTGCTCTGTCTTTCTCTCTGTTTCTCTCTTTCTCTTTCACACAGGCCAATTCACTAAAAACAATTTCATGTGAAATTATAATTAAGAAAGTCAGAAACTATAATTGTGAGAGAGACAGAGACTAGATGAAACCGTTTTACTCTGGTCAAAATCCCACCAATAAATAACTTTGTAATTCATGGTACTTTAATAAAATAAAATTGGGGGGAAATTTTTTATTCTGTGTAGTACTAGGAGTGAATTCTAAAAAAAACCCTCTCTAACCCATAGTCTAAACTTTATCTTATCATTTACTTTTTTGAATAAGAAACAGAATGCATAGTGTCCTAGAATTAAGTTTTATTCATGAATTTCATTGACCAGTGCCTTATTTTGTTTGTTTGTAGGTTTGTTTTTTGCTTTTTGCATCACACCCAGCAATGCTCAGGGGTTACTCCTGGCTTTGCACTCAGGAATTACTCCTGAAGGTGCTCAGGGTACCATATGGGACGCTGGGAATCGAACCCAGGTTGGCCGCATGCAAGGCAAACGCCCTACCTGCTGTGCTACCGCTCCAGCCCCCAGTGCCTGGTTTTGACTTTATTCTTTTAGAAAATTATACTGAAATAAAAAAAATTTCTTACTGGCCTCTTTCTGCCATGCATTTAGTGACCATACCCTATGCTGTTCAGCTCTCTACAAACTCTCTCTCCTCCTATCCAGAACCAGTGTTGTGGTGGGAGTGAGATACAGAACTCAGGAATGTGGAAGGTACCTGGCAGGGATATTCAAGCCCCATATTTGGACCCAGATTCATAGATGCAAAGTCTTTTCCAGAAAAGAACCCCAGCAAAAGGACCACCAGACTACTCTGGACTACTCAGGGAAGACCATACCTGTTTACCAGACACTACCTCCTGTAAAAGACTATATAATAAAGACGCAATGCATGGGCCTCAGGAAAGACTAAGTGTGGACACAAAGCAAGTTGACTATTCCTCTGCTGATTGGAAGGCACCCTATTTAGAACCCTGACCTGAAGAATGACATATCATGTCTTCTTTCTGCATTTCATATCCCCTTTGTTCTCTATTCCAGTGACACCTTTTTTTTAACAAAGTGATTGTTTTTCTGAGTAAATGGGTCTTCACAAATAAATCTTTCCTGAGTAGACAAACAACCTGTCTTAGGGTGTGGGAGGGGTCTCCCGACTCTGACACTCTTATCTTAGACTGAACACCCACTGCACCTGGCCTTCTATGTCTCCATCCTCTCTACCTCTAAAGACAGAGGAGGATATGATCACTTTAGTGCCTGTGAAGAAACTCACCAGTGTTTCTCACGGGATCTCTGCAGTTATGTACTTGTATATTTGAGGAGCACTCAAAACACTTCTCAAGTCCAAGTGGCGGGATATGTTTTAAATTGCAAACTTTGGTGTGTCACTCCCACTTGAGAGAATAGCTGCTCCCCAATCCTCCCATGCTTTTCTGAAGGCTGTAGGAACTTTCCTGGATTCTGGGTGTTAATATCATGTAAATGAATCTTACAAAATTGGTAGAGGTCAGCACCTCCAAGAGAGGCCATTCTAAGTGACTTTGAGTCATACTCCACAAAAGTCATTTTAGTCTTCGATGTCTTCTCATTGTCTCGATGATATAACAGAGTTGGTAGACATAAGTTTCCCTATTTTTATTTAGAATAATTCTCATTTACTTGTACATCAAAAGCTTTAGGTGATGAACTAGAGATATTAGATATGAGTTTCAACACCCCCCCAATTTAAGTGAGAATGTGTCAATTAAACCAAGACAAACAGCATCATGCAATTATGAGTAGCCTTTATGTCATAATTTTGCACAATGTGAACATCCTCAAGAGTGTAAACTCTATTGGTAGCTGTGTCTTCTTTACTTATGCTGCTTGTTCAGTAACTGCTGTATACTTGTAATGTAGTAGATACTGGACATCTATCCATTTAAAGAAAGAAAAAACCTAGTCACAATTTGAGACACATTGACACCATTAAAATTAAGCTAAGGCATGCTGAGAAGTTATTAAAGAAAACTACTATGCTAGGTACTTCAGCATTTTATGTTTTTGTCCTTCTAACAACATACGGCAACATTTTCCGAAGAAGAAACAAACACAGTCACTGGCGTGCAACAGAGAGGTAGATAGAAACTCCACAGCCTCTGGGTGCAGTGCTCTTTCTGGTATATCATTTTCCTATTCTTCCATTTTACCCCAGGGTCTTTGTCTTCATCTCTTTCATACTTCATCTTCTTGCTTTCTTTCCTTGGAAATTTCCCCTCCAAATCCTGTGGATTTTGTTTTCAATTTTTTCGGACCATTCAGAACAGTTGCTATCTTTTAGCCTCAGATTTTAAATAGGTTTGCCAAGACTGATGCCTGGGATGGCAAGGGCCAAACAAATATGTGCAGAGCCTAGCTCTGTTGCTTTCCCTTCATGATAAATACATTAATAAAGTTAATTAACATTGACCTGAAAAAAATATGAACAGTAACCTCCTGACATTAGGATCAAATGCAATGAAGCACAAGCAATAAAAACTCCATTACTGTCTCTCTCTTTGTGAGATTATCACTGAGCCTCGAACTGAGAGGGAGGAGTGAAACCACACTTCCATGACTCTCTCTGATTTACCCTGATGCTCACTATAGGAGCTCTGAGACTAACTTGTGGGCCAATGTGCAGGCAGATATGATTATGAGCTGGCCTTGGTTCTAGACACTTAAATATATAACCTTTAGAAACCCAAGTAACTCAGACTTCTTTAGGGTTGCAATTATTACCTGAAAGTACCAAGTAAAGTTGTGGAAGCAGCATGACTTCAAGGATGTTAGTTACTGCTTTTTATGGTTATTTGCTTTGGTATCTAGGATGATAGTAGATAAGCTCAAGTTAATCTTTATTTAAGAAAAAAAATAATGGTTTCAAAAATGTTGAGACTTAGATGCATCTAATTCAGTGGGGGACCTGAAAGATCAGACTCAAACAGAAGAAACTCTCAGACATAGAGATGAAGCAAGATAAGAGTGAGGGGCAGGGGTCAAAGAAAGTGCCTAGGATTCTCCTCAGCTAAGTCAGAATCAAAACAGCAGGAGTAACCTTTTATGGTAACCTCTGATAGGTTAAGAGTTACTGATATATTACTACTTCTGAAGTAAAAATTTTCAAAAACTATGCAAAGATATATGCATAGTTTCTTGTTACTAATTCTATTGACAAGACAGTGGGCGTGTGAAGTCACTGATGTTTCCCTCTTCTGAACTTTCTAATAAGTTCATTTTATTTTTTAACTCTTATTCTCTCCAGATATCATATTATCCTGGCATTGAGGATCTGGGATGCAAATACATAATAAAAGCCAGTATTTTTCCACTGTTTTTCCTTAGTTTATGGTCATAAAACCTTCCAATTCATTCATTTCTGCCCTTTTTTCTATTTTCTTCTCTCTATTTTCTATGACACCGAGATATTTGAGGGTGTGTCCCTTGTTGGTAAACCCATCTCATTCTCCACCTGAAATACTTCGTTCATGGGGGCAGAACTTGGATATTACACACACACACACACACATACACACACACACACACATACACATGCTTTTTTGGATCAAATCCAACTCCTTTGTCTCAGTTCTATAATCCACAGAGGGTGTCTCCATACCCCTCCTTGGTTCCCAAAAACATGTAGTGATCCATGAACTTAGAAAAGTGTAGCAACCACAATTATGCTCCTTTTTTAGGAATAATAGGGGTATTTACTCTTTTCAAAAGTTGCCTTAAACTCTAGAGTAATATTTATTGAATTGGATCAAGGGTTCTGGGAATTGAGAAGGAACAACCCACAAAGAAACACTTTCTACTGTACTGCACTTGAAAAATATGTACCTTGGTCCCAGCAGAATTGCATGACACAATAAAAAGAGACAGAAAAGAGAGAATAAGTGGGAGAAATAGACAGACCCACCTGAATCAGTGGAGGGAATAAGAATTTCCTGAGAACACAATTAAACTCTTAAAACGTTTTAGCTGGAGACAATTTGCTAGTACACTAATATTCAGTTGCAAAGATCACAGTTCTTTAAGTATAAATTTGTTTTAGAATGTTTCAAGCAATAAGAGAGACAGAGCTGCAAGGTATGGAAGCTTGTGATGTCATCTTCCCAAACTTCTTCCCTTTTTTCCATGGAGGGTCTGTGTCCTGGCCTGACACTTTAACCAATAGCCACCTAATTACTTGTTTATTTCCTGCATTGTCAGAACTGTTTTCCAAAAACAAATGCATACAGGTTAAAGATTTTGAATACTGTCTGGAATTCAAGGTTCTGGGAAATATACCTCATTCCTGCCTTTTTTTGCTTTTGATCACTTTACACATGATCGTTGTGGGTTGGCATTCCTTCCCTGTCCCTCATGAGAATAAGCTCCTTCAGAAGTATGACTTTTGGCTCCAGTTATCTAGGAAAAATAAGAGAAAACCCCATTGTACTATATAAACCCCATTGTACTATATAAAAACATTAACCAATTATGACACTGGTGTTCCTCCATTCTGTTTTGGAGTGCTTTGCTTGCATGCCCGTCTTTGTTTTGAACTAAAGTCTTTTAGAATCTGTAGACATTGATATTATACTAATAATTTTAAGAAGCAAAATTATATCAATGTAAAATCAAATGTAAGTAATAATATGAGGTTTTGTTTATGTGTTTGCTTTGGTTTTTTAGGGAAGGACACTTGGGAAGGGCAGAGTCAGCATGAAGCTCAGGGTAAAACCCTCACTCTTGAACTATTGCTGGTCTCAGTTAATTGCAAATGTTCTTAGAATGTGCTTAGAATACTGGAATCACATGGTAGAGGGTCAGTATTTACAGACTAAAACAATAAGCAAATGAGAAAATAAGGAGGTTAGAAAGAGGCAAATTACTAAGAAGACAAGTCTATGGACCATCCTAGGGAGTTACTGGTGTGCTAGTTTTGATTCCTTCTTAGTCCACCTTGGAAGAGGTAGTTGGGTAATCCCAAGCATGATGGGGAACCCTCTCCCCTCCAAAAATACCTTCTTCAGCTGCTTGATGGTGCCTGAAATTACACCATTACATCCTAATTTCTTCAGCTTAGGCAGCTATTCCCTTGTTAAAATGCAAATGCTCCTGGGAGAGTGAAGTTATTAAACTTTATTAGTATTTTATATCCCATAGTGAATTTATTGATCAGACCCTTCTCCTTAGAAATGGCTGGGATAAGGGAGAAAGATGGAGATCACATAAATGTCTTGGGCTCCAGGGAACGAGGTCACTTAGAAGGCAAGAGTGGGGGGAGTAGGTAATAAGAAAGAAAAATGAGAGCTGAGAACCTAGAAGCAAACATTTTCCATGGGCTTCTCCTGAGAAGGGCGCTAAGTGGCAGTAGCATGTGTTTTGGGGTAGTTTAGCTAAAAACGGGGCTTCTAGGCTCTATCATCAGAAGAATAGTGTTACTAGATTAAAATGGAGTTCACATTCTTCTTCATGTGTCTTTCTGGTCTCAGTCTTGTGCTGGAAAAGGACACCAGTAACTTATTAAAATTTCTGTGAGCAGTTTTGCAACTTTGGTCTTTTTGCTATAGTGTTCCTAGGAATTTCTTCTATCACTCAAGTCCAGTAGAAGATCCCCGAGTAACTTTCACTGGCGAGATACTCTTCTTTCCTGCATTTCTCCTGCACCTTGGGCCCAGAGCTGTTGTCTCAATTCAACTGAATGGCATGTACATATTTTCTCTGAATTTCTGTTTGCCATCTACCTCCTACCTTGACCACTGTCAGAAATAGATTACAAGAGAAATCTTTTCTTAGCAATATGTCAGAGTTTTGAGAGCAATATTATTTTATGTGTTTTCAAAACACTTTTTTGTGCCTTCAGATTTATATGAAGTATTTTATTACTTCAATAAATATTTAAAACAAAGGTCAGAGAGGAAGACTGCAGTGTTAGGGCTACATTTCTCTGGAGTCAACCATGTAGAAATGTTTCCTCATTGTTACACAATTCCCCACCTTGAAGACATTTGAAACTAGTCTTCTATGCTGTTTTAATTTTAAAGAATTAAGGAAGGCTGTACTTGGGGTGAAACCTAATTAAATATATGAAGGTTGTTCAATTGGTATAAAGTTAACATAGTTTATAGCATATATTGTACATTTTTGCTATTGTTCAAAATTCATTACAGTGCATGTATGCCTATAAATTGAAATTAAAGTAAACAGAGTAACATTTTAAGTGAAAAATAGCTAAGTAGTTCTTTTGCTTAGTGCTTTAAAATTGATCAGAAGTTGCTAATTGGTTGAAATGCCGTTTTGAATGATAACTTGACCAGGTAGACAGGGGATTAAGTTCTGACTCAAGAATTATTTTTTCTCGATTATGCATTAGATGCTATCTCCAGTATCATTTAAAAGGTTGAATGGCTGTTTGCGAATACAAGGTCATCACAGCCAGACTCAGCAGGCTCAGATGAGCCTCGTCTAGGAATGAATCTGTTGAAAAACTCAGGTATGCACATTTTGTGACTGAAATCTCCAGGCTTTCACAGAGTTGGAGGTGGGTAACCTCCTCTAATTTCCCTGTTTTACCCATGAACTACCTTTGGTGCTATTTAAGCCCATTAACTGGCCATGATCCAGAGACTTAAATAAATCTCGAAAGTGATCAGCAAGTTACAGAGATGCCTCTGGACTGCAAAGTCACCTTCCAGTTAAAAAATTAACCCCAGCTGAATTACCCCAACAAAAATTTTAGAATTCCTGGACCACGTTGCTGCATTCACAGCTGTGTGACATTATATAATCTACACCACAAATATATCAGGAGTAGCACAACACATTGTATGGGATTAAAAGTAGAAGTCAACCAATCTTGATTAAGAAAATATGAACACCCAAGGCTTAACCTGTAACATCATATTAGTAATCTCTTAAACAAGGGCTTAATTCCTCCAGTTGAGACACAACAATCTTCACACACTTTCTTCTAAGGAAATATTTTGTGGTCATTTTTAGTGAATTAATCATAACAACCAATACAAAATAAATCATTAAGGGCCTGCTATTGGGATATGCTTGGGTGGTGGTTGGGAAGATTCGAAATAATGGTGGTGGGAAGGTATAATGCTGGTAGGATTGGTGTTGGAATATTGAATGTAATAAATCATCATGAACAACTTTATAAAAATAAAAATTTTAAAAAGCCCAAAAAACAAATTCAAGGTCATTATAAACATCTGATTTAAGTAGCATTTAGAACTTGATTCTCTTTCACACAAATCACCTAGTGTCTCTTTTGCCATGTTAGGTCAAAGAAGAATGGCAGCAGGAGTGATCTCAGGATACAAGCCAAGCATTCAAATACAAAGCCAGATAATTAAAAATTATAATAGGCATTTTAGTTTTTCTTAATTTTAGATGCCACAAGTTATTGTATTATTAGAGGTAGGGTTTCATGCACCAGACTCTCCATCAGTGTGTCCATTTTCTTCCACTGTTATTTCAGAGTCCCTCTCCTTGTGAATAACTTTAGTCAACATTATAAACTTTTCAGATCCATCCATGTGTATGAAAACTGCATGATTCTACCTTTTGTTATAGACAAGTAATATTCCAGTTTCTTTACCCAGTACCACAGTTTCTTTATCCAGTTATCTGTTCTTGGGCACTTGGCTTGTTTTAAGATTTTGGTTATTGTAATCAGTACAATGCCCGCCTGTCCTTCACCAACTACAAGACCAAGATGACTGCCCTCCGACATCATGAGGGATCTATCACATCTTCCAGAAGGGCAATGGAGAAGATTATTCATGACTTCTACTCAGATCTCTTTAATAGCCACGT
>JAOXYA010098629.1:0-10918 GCA_028565675.1 Sorex palustris
GACCGAAATCCAAGCACAAAAATTTGTAAATCTACAACTTTACCTCATGGTGTTTCACTAATAAAATAAATAAATAATAATAAAAAAATAAAAAATAATAAAAATAATAAAAATAAAAAGAAAAGTAGCAGCATTCTTACAAATCACTAAATAGTGTTGAATCTGCATGTGCTCCAAAGAAACATATGTCCAGTGCTACAAGTCAAAATCTTATGTTAATCCAGCCTCAGTCCTCATGCTTAGGTTCTTAATCACAAGCTGACAGACACAGCTTTTCTACAGAACCTTGGAAATCCAAACTGAAACAATTCAGAATGCCACTTGACAGAATTCTTTTGTTCATAGCTTTTGTCACATTCACAACTCCAGTGAAACTATACACATATACAGTTTTTATATATACATGTATAATATACAAAATTAGTTCAATCTTTTTATATGGGGGAATAACTGGTTTGGTTTCTTTATTTTTATTTTTTCATTACAACAATGAAGATATAATGGAGTTTCTTGTGCTTAATACCAGTACAATTTCCAGATCAGATAAACTTGCTTAAGAATTAAAAAAAAAAAAGGAAGGGGGGTTGGGGGACTGGAGAGATAGTGCAGCGAGTAAGGTAGTGCCTTGCATACAGTTGATCTGGGTTTGATTCCCAGTTTCCCATATAATCCCTCAAGATCTTCAGAAGTGCAGAGCCAGAAGTAAAACCTGAGCACTATGAGATGTGCCCCCCAAAACCAAAATAAATAAATATAAAAGTAAAAAGTTAGTCCGAGTAATAGAAAACTCTAGCAATAAATGAGCTCTATGATTTTGGGTGACTTAAAAGTTTGGAACTATATAGTAGGATCAGAATGATTATTTCAAACGAGATCATCATCTTCCTGGAATAGATCCAGATTGAATAAATTAAGACCTTACTCTGGGAAGTTGCAGTCACAAGTACTGTCTTAATGAAAATTTGTAGCATTCCATTTTGAAGGTGTGTCTTCAATTGTTCTCGAAATCTCTTGGGAAACTCAGTTTCAATAATGATAATTCATAGAGTATACAGATGACAATGTTGCTAAAATGCTAATTATTGGGCTTAATTTACTTTGAAACTAAGGGTTTAAACCCATAAAGTGTTCGAATGCATGTTGAAGAAAGAAAGAGAATGAAGATATATTTGTTGAGGGAAAAGAAAGAATGATGTCTTAAAGTGAAACTCAGTGAGAAATTAAATGAATAGTTGGGAGACAGAATGAGACTGCAAATGAAGTGGGGAAGGTTTGAGGAATGGCTTTTAGGGGAAGACATTTTTTTGTGGTTCAAGATGCATATGAAATCTAATGAATTGTTCTAAGTATCTTAGATTTAAGTTTTAAGAGCTATAGTCTATTTGAATAAAATCATATTTTAACTTTGCTGCAGGATAAAAACATTCCTAAGATTGGTCAGCTTTCTTAGACTAAATTGTTTTAGTAGCCTGCCTATTTAAAAAGATATGTTATTAAAGAAACTTCACATATTTCATATCAGTTTTATCACCTGGTCTTAAACAAGTAAATCTATGTCTTCATAGGAGAGCTAAAGTTTGGGCCTGAGAAATAGTTCAGCAGGCAGGAAGTCCAGGTATGACCCTAGAGAAACCAGAAATAACCCCCAAATTTGAGCTGGGAGTCGCTTCCAGGTAAGATATCCCCAGAAAAGAAAGAGAAATAGAGTGTGTTTGCTTAGTTTTATTTGCCATTTTAAAACCTTTGCTTATTTTGTGGTAAACTTTAAATACCTGTGAGCCCAGGCTTCCCTGAAATCAAAGTTCTATGGAAAAAAATATTGATTTATTCAAGAGAAAGTACATATGGAAATTCTTAGATGACCTACTAAGGCATCCCATAGTAATAATTTCTTTTCTTTATGGAAAAAGAAATATGCATAGACTAGGCCTATGTTGAAGCTTCATGGAAGCATTATCAAAGATGGAAAAATGTTAATTTTTTTAACATACATGTATATAATGGATATTCTAAAATTACATAAAACTCCTGAAGTTTTGAATATATTGTGGTCACCTCTGGGTATTTTATGGGATATTTTATGTCCCCAAACTGAACAAACTTCCGTCTGGAGTGTTTCAATAGCATTCTTTTTTTTTTGCTTTTTTTTTGGGGGGGGGGGATCACACCTGGCGATGCACAGGGGTTACTCCTAGCTCTGCACTAAGGAGTTACTCCTGGCTGTTCTCAGGGGACCATATGGGATGCTGGGAATCGAACCCAGGTCGTTTGCGTGCAAGGCAAATGCCCTACCCGCTGTGCTATCTCTACAGCCCCTTAATAGCATTCTTCATGGTGAGCATTCTAAAACTTTCTTCCGTTTATAAAAGTGTTCTAAATCCTTGTGTTCAGAGAAGCCCGTGAATAAAAGACTGACAGATACTTCAATGTACAGATTCAACATGGAAAAACTGAAGAGCTTATGGAAAAGCTGGATGCTTAAAAATGGGAGGCAATCAAGATTTTCAACATAGAAATAAATGGACTATTTAGAATGACTACAGCTTTTAAGTGTTTTTGTTTGCTTGTTTGTTTAAACTATGTATTTTCCTCCATTTTTTTTCACTATTGCAGATTTAGAGCTTTTTCTTTTTCTTTTTTTTTTTCAGCTGGAACCTACTACCACCTACTAGATGACAGGTAGTATCTCATGACGAGCAGAACAGAAACATCTGCTCTTCTTGATACCTTCAAGATTTCCTTATTCTTTATGTTAATGTGTTTGTATGAACCCAAAAAGAAATCTTTCCTTTTGATAAGGACTTTGCCCCTAGTACAGGGAGAAAAACTCAAAAGACAGTGAAGGGATCCCAAAATTTTCTTCCAGGAACCCTAAAGTGGCTCCTGTATGATGTAAGAAATTAAAATAAACAAAAAAAATTCTTACATGATACTGGAACCACTTTACCAGTCCTTAGCCAATTCCCAGGACATCTCTCAGAAAAATAAGGGGGGTGAACAGGATAAGAAGAAAATTAAGTCTGAAACATAAAAAGAATAAAAGTCTCAATAATATGTCATCTTATGGAGATCAGAGTTTAGTCCTCTTACACATTTTATATAATTTTTGCTTGTAAACTGTAATGAATTCTGAATTTTTCTAATACTTGGCTATAGCTTTCCAAACAAGTATTTTTATTTTCCATTATCATGCATTGATCAAGAACTCAGACTATGTTCTTCCACAGATATACAAACTGGGAAAAGCGGGAAAGTCGCTACAAATTGCAGAGGACCGACAACTCTGTTGATGCAAATTTTCAGTGTCTTCCATTTCTACTTTTTTCCCTCTTTTGCATACAAAACTGTCTATTAAGCAGTTTTAACTAGTGCAAGACCCCAACTTCCATAGAAATGAAAGGAAGAATTGACAGTGTGGATTGAAACCAGCCCACAGAGATAAAGAACTGAATTCAATACAAGAAACTAGAAAAATTCTCTGGGCAAAGAGTGTTGAAACCGTTAAAAACATTCTCCTCATCTAGTCCTAAAGGATAAGGCAAATACTTCCCCCAGTAATCTCTATGTCCAATCACAGTAAAACAGCTTGATAGGCTGCCCTCGGGGGAATTTGTGAATCACCCTGGTGCCCAGTAGTCTCTAGCTCACCCTTCTTTTTTGTTCTTAATTAAATCATCATGAGATACAGTTACAAAATTGTTCCTGATGAAGTTTCCTTTGTAATGTTCCAACACCCATCCCTTCACCAGTCTACTTTTCCCACCACCAATGTCACCAGTTTCCCTCTCCCACCAGTCTGCCTCTATGGCAGATATTTCTCTTTGCTGAGTAAGATTGAATTTACCAATTGATGTTGTTTTCTTGCCAACCAAGTCCCTCTTTTCTATTAAGTTATTCCTGTTCCTTTTGGAAGATGCCGTGTAGACGCCTACAGCTGTGCAGGGGTAAGTGCACTTTCCATCTTGTGGACGTGAGCCTTCTTCATCCTGTTGGAGTGCTAAGAAGTTCCACACTCCTCTAGGTTCTGCCGGAAATGCACAATTAACCAAATAAGCATGAGGCAGACTGAGGGGGAAATAGTAAAGAGAAGCTCAATAATAATATGCCAGTAAAACTGAGTAATTTATCACATTGCCTGAGATGCCACATTTTTTCTATAAATTTTTTATTATTGTCTATCCCCACTGTTGTTAAACTGCGTTTCCTAATCCAAGACCAAGATTACTATTGCAATATCTTTTCAAATTAATGTTTCTGCTGTTTAGGGGTCGATGCTGAAAAGTGGAATCTCTAGATCATATCAAGCCCAATTCTTACATTTCTGAGAAATCTTCATGTTTTTTTCCACAGAGATTGAACTATACAACATTGCCTTCAACAGTGAATGAGGGTTCTTTTTACACATGTACCCACGCATACATGTTGTTTCTCTTTATTTTCCTATGTACCTTTCTTACTAGTATTAGGTGATATTTCATCATTGCTTTGATCTGCATTTTCTTGATAATAAGTGACAGTTTTTCATATGCCTTCTGGTTATCCATATGTTTAGGCAACTATTAATCCCCTTTCCCTAATTTTTATGGGATTATTGAATTGTTGTTATTGAGCTTTGTCGGTACTTTATTTCTCTGATATACTTTTCCTTTTATCCAATATATAGTGTGCAAATTTTCTTTCCCATTCAGTATTTTAAAATTGAAACCCAACTTTCTTTTGCTATGAAAAAACTTCTGGGGGTGGGGGAGTAGCTGGGGTTGGTGGGGTGGCTAGCATATCTGATAGTGCTCAGGGATCACTCCTGAGGGGGATCAGGGGATCTTATGTGGTACCAGGGATTGAATCCAGGTAGGCCATGTGCCAGGCAAGCGACTCACCTGTTATACTATCACTCTAGCCCCTATGAGGAAACTTTTTAACTTGATGTAATCTAATTTATACATTTTTGCTTTTGTTATCTTTGCCACTGGAGTCAAATCATTAGTGACACCTCTAAGGGCCATATCCTACAGAATTCTAAGTCTTCCTTAATGTGTTCTATGGGTTCTGGTTAATTCGTGAGGTCTTTAATCCACTTTGAATTACCTTTCATGAAGGGTATGAGCTATGGACCCAGTTTTATAATATGCGCATGCATGCATGTGTGTGTGTGTGTGTGTGTATAACTAATTTTCTCAGCACCAGTTAAGAAGCTTTTCATGCTCCACTTCATGTACCAGCAACTTTGTTAGAAACTATCTGTTATAAATCTGACAGTTTATCTCTGCGATCCTAATTCTGTACCACTGTATATGCCATATTTAAATAGCTTAGCTAATGCAAGCCAGAAAGACAGTAAAGTGGTAAATAAGTCACCTACCTTGCACATAGTCCTTCTGGTTTGATTCCCAGCACCCCATATGGCCCCCTACCCACCCAGCCAAGAGTGGTCCCCAATCAAAGCCAGAAGTAAACCCTGAGCACTGTCATGTAGCACAAAGCCCTACATTCCCGCTGCCCCCACCCCCCAATAGCTTAGCTAACACCTAGAAAAGCCAATACCTAGGAAATTTTTAAAAAGGCTTGGTGACTTAGGAAGATCACTTCAAAATAAGAAACAATGAAACCACTCTCGATTAGAAATCCTCAGGGAGAAAGCCCTGCCTCCAGGGCCTCTCCCATTAAATGAACTTTCACCAAAGACAAAGTTTGGAAATGGCAGATTTTTGCTCTCCTGTAGTCCCTTGGAAACCTGAGCTGCTCCCCTCCACCCCCACCCCCCATCCTTTGTCTCCTAACTGCTCAGCATCTTCCCACCAGAGAGGAGCAGCCTGAGGCTCATTCCATAGCTCACTCTCCCCAGCTGCAGTATCTGGCAGGTACCGCGCCCGCCCGTGATTTCTCCAGGTCCCTCTAGTTTTTTGGAACTCAAGTTACAGTAGAGCAAGGATGTGGTCTCCCAGCCCTGTTAGCATTCATCATCAATCTCTTACCAACTGATTCTTTATACACTCCGCAATTTCCTCTTTTATTATGCCATGGGCACCCCTACTGGTTTTCATTATCTTGTGGATTTACTCAGCTATTTCTTCTTTTATTTTAGTAGGGTTTGAGAAAGAAACATGATTGCCAAGCCTTTCATTATCTAAACTGGACCCAAATTCAATCGCCTTTTATACAGTAAGATTGCCTGTGTGCAAAATTAGACTCCATCCCAGAGCAATTGTAGGACCTGCACAAATTACTGTACCTCGGTTTCCTCATTTGTAAGATGTAGCTAATGCCTAGCATTGTCCTACAGAGGCCATGTACAGCCACTCCTTAAAAGCTAGCGATTCTTACTATTTTCTCTGCCGTATATATTGTAAAAGTTTTATTTTACTTGTATGCTGAATTATATGTGTATGTATAGAAATGGGAATGTGTATCTACATCATTATGCTTTTCAATAATAAGAGCTTACAGTTCTATAGTGCTCACCATAACTTATGTATATTAACCTCTCACTGCATGGAGAAATTGCAGTGGTAATTAGAAAGTATTTTGGACTGATAATGAAAACACAACGTAAAACTTAGGGGACGCTTTTTCCACTGTGCATCCTAATTAGCTATCACTGGTATCTTAAAAATGTTTTAGTTTCCGCTCATTTATTTTGAATCTGTTTCAGTACTGAGCAAAGCTTCAGGCAGGGGGTATATGAGCTATTACTTTATTGGGAATTCCCATGCTGGAATTTAGGAAGAAAGCCGCAGGGGAGCAAGATGAGGAGTGGGGACAGTGTAATGTGAGCATGGGGCTGAGACAGCAGCCTAGTCTGGGATGGGACCTGGGGCAGAAAGCACAGTGGCTGAAGGAGGCTTCAGGAACTGAGCAAACCACCAAAAAATGCTCTTTTACCCACTTCTCCTTCCTTCCTTCCTTCTTTCCTTCCTTCCTTCCTTCCTTCCTTCCTTCCTTCCTTCCTTCCTTCTTTCTTCCTCCTTCCTTCTTTCTTTCCTTCCTCCTTCCTTCTTTCTTTTCTCCTTCCTTCCTTCCTTCCTTCCTTCCTTCCTTCCTTCCTTCCTTCCTTCCTTCCTTTCTCCCTCCCTCCCCCTCCTTCCTCTTTCCTTCTTTTCTTCCTTCCTCCTTCGTTCCTTTTCTTTCTTTCTTCTTTTCTTCCTTCCTCCTTCCTCCTTCCTTCCTTTTCTTTCTTTCTTCCTTTCTTTCTCTCTCTTACTCTTTTTCTTTCTCTCCTGCTTGTTCTCTTTTTTCTCTTTCTCTTTCTTTCTCTCCTGCTCTTTCTCTTTCTTTTTTCTTTCTCTCTTGCTCTTTCTTTCTTCCTTTCTTTCCTTCTCTCCATCCCCTCCCATCCCCTCCCCTCCCCTTTTCTCCGTACATCGTGTTTACAGTGGGTTTTCAGACATACAGCCTTCCTACCTCTAAGCCCATCACCCATGTCTCCATCCTTCCATCACTTTTGCCAGATTCCCTCCTACCCACTAACCCCGACTCTTTGATGATCACATGTTTTAGTTTTGGTGCTGCAGTTTGGGTCCTGTGCTTATGGTAGTGTTTGATCCAGTAGTTTGATACTACTAGCTTTTATACAGTAGAGGGCCCCAAAGCCCCTGACCCTTCCCTCATGTTCCTTCTGGGCCTCCTTTTCTTGCATCCCCCTTCATTGTTCTCGTTCCTTGGCATTATTGTTTTTATAATCCAGAGCCAATGATAGGTACCTTTGCTACTTATCATGCCCTAGACATGTTATCCTGAGTAATACAGATTGGTGAGAACATCCTTATAACCAAAGGTTATAAGGTGAGAACATCCTTATAACCATAAACTGTCAGCTCTTTAATTCTTACTCCATCCTTGTAGAAGCAAGTCTCTAGGTTCTACCCATCCTTTAGGGTTTCTCTCTGTTGCTAAACTCTTCTGTTGTTTGGGTACACCTCTACTAAAAGTGAGTATCAGTGATGGACATGACCCAGGGCTACTTTTTTAGCAGCTGGGATGCATTGCCAGTGCATACCTAGTAAGATGTATCACCACAGACATGGACCAATGTATGTAGGGGAAAAGCACAAGGGTAGAGCTGGGGGCAGCTTCATCTCTACCAAGCAGTGGAGAAATGAAAGCAATCTAGACCGAGCATTCAATTTGTCATGGTCCAAAGTACAACAGTTTTGTCCTATTGATTGTCTACTTCCTATTTGTCTAGACTCCACATCCTCATCTGATCCTAAATTCTTCATGCTTAATGTTTTAAATTATATACACACATATGTGTACATGTATACATAGATATACACATAGGTACATAATTGGTTTTTTTGGGGGGTCGCACTTGGAGGTGCTCAGGGATCACTCCTGGTGGGCTTGGGAAACCATCTGAGGTGTCTGGGACCAAATTATTTCCCAACCTCATATAACCAGTATTTTGAAGAAAACTTTCTTTTCTGATTAAATTAGCCAGAATTGTTTTTAAAACACACACACACACACACACACACACACACACGTTACTCTCATTTCCAAGAAATAGAATTCTCAAATGTTCTCATTGCTTGGCTATTTCTTCTAGTGTGTTCATCAAGAACAGCAGTTTCCCCCCACCCCCTCTTTTCGGCTCATTATTCTCCATTTTCATTTTCTTTTTCCTGAAATTTATTGTAAGTTTGTCCTTTTTCTTTTCCTTTGAGATTTTGTGTATCTGTTTCCCTTGATGATTTGTTTTTCTACAGTATCAATTGCTTTTCTAGTGACAATTTGAATTCTATGATAATTTTTTATGTTGCTTTCAATCTTCCTTATCTCATACAGTTTTTTTTCATATCTACCTACCTCTCAGATATTTCCCTATTCTTAAAAATTTGGAATTTTCCATTTGTCTGCAGAACTCATCTACTTTTGATTATTTTTTACCATGAATTGCAAATGTTTTTTCAAATTAACCCATTATTCATATTATGTGCATATATACACATATATATTGGCTTGGGGGCCACACTTGGCAGTGCTCAAGATTTACTCCTGGCTCTGTGCTCAGGGATCATTCCTAGCAGGGCTTGAGGGACCAAATGTAGCACTGGAGATTGAACTCAGGTTGACTGCTTGCAACATAGCTTTTCCATTTCACTATCTCTCTGGCCCTCATTTAAATATTTTTAAATTCTGTCTCTTTTCCTCAAGTGTTATAGTCTCTGTTATCTTAAGTGCAGAATTATTTCAAGGGTCAACTTTTTAAAGATAATTCAACTTAAAGCATGCTCACCATCCAACCTAGCTGCTCAGATTTAAGCTAGAAAGTATTTTGATATGTATGGCCCTTAGCAAACAATTTGTAAAATTTAGATTAAATCTAAATTTTCAAAACAAATATGGTATACCCTTTTAATGTTGACTTCTAGGCAGGAAACCTTAAAGACATAATAAGCTGCTTTTAAAATAGGCTAACCATCTAAAAAAAATGTCACGGTGAACTGGCAACAGACTGCAAAGAAAAAATGATTGGCAATAGTCATGCGAAACTTGCAGTCTTTAATAACATAAACATTTACGACATTATCAATATTATTGATCAGGCCAGAGAGACAGCTCACAGACTGAGCACATGCTTTGCATTCCCAGTGCTGTATGGTCCCTTGAGCACCACCATGTGTGGCCTACAAAACAGCAACAAAATAAAATAAAATGTATTATTGATCTACTGCAAATCATTAGCAAAAAAAAGAAATTATATACATAGACAAAGATTGTGAATAGAAAGTTTGTGAAAAAGAAAATATAAAGATAGTTGCTTCAAGGAGCCAGAGAAATAATACAGCTGGTGGAGCATTTGCCTTGCTCGTTGCCGACCCAGATTCTATCCCTGGTATGTCATATGGTCCCCCGAGCCCACCAGTAGTGATCCTTGAAAGCAGAGTCAGGAGTAAGTTCTAAGGACTGCTGGGTGTGGCCCAAACACCCACTTCCAAAGATAGTCACCTTAAAATAGAATTGCAGACAAAAAATATAGTGACCGCCATTACCTCTCCAAATTTTATCTGTACACTTCTTTTGAGAAATTCCCCCTTAAGAAAATATAAATACATCCCATTGATATACTTACATATCTTCTTAAAACAATGTATTAGATTATTGGTTGTGATGTTCTCTATTATTGCAAGAGATTGGCATGCTTTCAATATCCATCAGTAGAGGTTGGTAAGATAAAGACCATTACTAAGTGGAATGCTGTACAACATTGGAAACAGTAAGCTAATCCTTCATTCTAACATAAATGAATGAGTAGGAAAGCTGGATACTCTGCTGTGTGTTGTCCAGTGATGTTTCAAAGATAGACTCATATGTGATGGTTTTCTCAATAGGCCAAACCGTACAACCTGTGTAGATGACAGTATGATCTATGCAATGATGAAATCATCTAACGATACATGCCCCCAAGTGTATCCCATTAAACACATCACTGTAGAGGGAAAATAAAACAAGGTGTTGGATACTGTTTATATCATGAGCAAGAAATAAGAAACTGGGACCAGAGTAATTGCACAGAGCATAGGGCACTTTCCTTGCACATGGCCAATGTGGGTACAATCTCTGGCATCCCATATGGTTCCCTGAACACCACCAGGAGTAATTCCTGAATGTGGAGGCAGCATTTGTGCCCTGAACACTGCTGAATATTGTCCCCAAACCTAAAAAAATGAACAAAAAATTTAAAAAATTATAATTAATCTCCCTAAATCTACATATGCACTAAATAGATCTGAAATGATTCAAGAAACTACTAGCAGCATTGATACTAGAAAAAGCATTGAAGAAGAGATGCTCAGGGATGTACTAATACAGTTTGCTATACATCCTTGGTAACATTTGATATTCACTTAATCACTTAACTTCCCGTTAGTCGTCGATTTGCTCGAGCGGGCGCCAGTAACGTCTCCATTTGTCCCTG
>JAOXYA010098660.1:0-10917 GCA_028565675.1 Sorex palustris
CGGTAACAGCTCTAGTCCAGCGGTCGTCTTTAAATCTCATTATGTGACCAGCCCATCTGATTTTTGACATCTTGGCATCTGATTTTTGACATCTTTGCCGAGCCCGCCGGCAGCATGGTGGCCCCCGCGCTGCTGCAGACGGTGCACGTGTTCTGCTGCCCGAACCGGGTGCGGGGGGCGCTGAGCTGGAGCTCGGGGCCCGGGGGCCTGCTGGCCTTCGGCACGTCCTGTTCCGTGGTGCTCTACGACCCTCAAGTAAGCGCGGCCGGCCGCCCCGGGGGCAGGGGGGCGCCGCCGTCGCGCGCGCCGGGGTCGGGGCAGGCGCATAGGATGCGGCCCCCCGACGGAGGTGGCCGGGCTGTGGGCCGCCGTCAGCCCGCCGGCTTGGCGGCCCTCGTCTGTGGCCTGGGGGGGGGGTCCCCCGGGGCCCCGCGGCCTGCGCTTGACGCCCATCCGGAGGCCCTCGACCCCAGGAAAGCGGCCAAACGTGCGCGTTCGTCAGACGGGCGCTTCCGGTGGTTGCATTCCTGCGCTTGCAGGACACACGGTGTGCTCATCACGTCAATGTCTTTGACGTCGCGATGCCTAATAAACTTGTTCGTGTGTGTTGAAGTTCCAAGAGGCCAGGGCTGCGGGGAGGCACCTTTGATGGTTCCGTTGGGGGAAGGAGGGTTGGAGGGGTGTGTGTGTGCGCAAGGGTTGGAAGGATCCCAGGCACTCCTGGTAGGGCACGATGCGGGCTCATGTCGTCAGTGGATTGTTTTCTTTCTCGACGAGGCACTGCGCAAGTCCTTTGCAGAGTTCCTTTATGGCCCTGTTCCCACACTCGGCTTCTGGACAATAAAGTTAGTGATGCTCGTCAAAAAGGGAGCCTGCTAGTATAAGAAAAAAAAAAGTAAACTGCTGAGAATGAAAATGCAGCGCAGAGGGGTAGCTGTGTATATATACACATCTATATGCATTTTATTTATTGCATTGCTTTGCATTCTCAGTTTTGACTTGTCATAACTCAAATTTGTATGTGAAATGTTTGTATTCCTATTCATGTCTGGAGCTTGCTTGCCACCTTCTGGTTTAGTTTTGTTATTGCCGTGGCCCACTTGGCAGAGACTGAACTAGCCGGTTAGAAGCCCCGTATTTCTGCAGCCATTTAATGGATTTGTGCCTTTGCCTTCCGTCACACTTTCATATTTAATGATGACACGTGTTAGGGGGCATTTTAATATGTAAGCAGCATATACTGTTGTTGGGGCTATAGCTCTAGTATCGTGGGTAGGGCGTTTGCCTTGCACCACCAATTCAGGTTTGATCACTGGCATTTCATAAGGTTTCCCCACTGCCAGGAGTAATTCCTGAGTATAGAGCCAGGAATAATCCCTGAGCATCGAAGGGTGTGAGCCCCACCCCCTCTCCTCCCCCCCCAAAAGCCCTTGAAATTGATACTTGCTGATTGGGCTTTTAAAACTCTTAGTTATCAAGAAATTTTTGTCGAGGGGGCTAGAGAAGAGAATACAGCAGTCTGGGTGCCAGCCTTGTACGTGGTGGACACGAGTTGTATTCCCAGCAACCCGTTTGGTGGTTCTGAGCACAGTAGGAGTGAGCCTTGACCATCACCGGGTGTGGCCTCAAAACAATAAATCTTCGAGTTTAGTGAGACAATGAAATATTTTAAGTTGTTTTCCTAGCGTCAGTACCCATATGTGAAATATATTGGTTCGTGCACACTTACCTCTTTGTATTTTTCTGTTGTAATTTTAATTGTTCTAGAGCAGATAATGAAGCCAGTGCTTTTGGCAATAAAGGGCTATAAAGAGGAGGGCTCTGCAGTTACAAGAGTTAAGAAAAGTAGTGGTGGGTTGAAGTTAAAATCAGGTGTGGAGTGATGCTGGTGGAAATGGCAGACTGAGGGTCTAATGGGAAGTTGGCCTTGGGATCTGTACTGGAAAGAACTTAGTTGCTGTGGTCTGATGGACCTTTAGTGTTTAAGGCTGGAGAACCCACTGCCTGATCAGCTCTAACAAGCACACTGGACCATCCATTGATTTATATCTATTGGTCACGAATTCATCTATTGTTGGACAACAAATCTCTCAAATTGTTGCAGCATAGCAGAAAGAGATCCTTAGATCTATGGTAGTCTACGAACACCACTAGTAGTAACCCCTGAGCATTGCCTGTGGGAGTCCAGCCTGGGGTGTTAGGATAGGCTCCCTGAATAAGAAGAATACCAGGAGAGTCTCTGGGAGCAGAAACTAGGCATATATGACCTCCGAGCTTGGTGTGAGGAGAGCATAGAGCCCTGGGAGTGTGAAGTGGCAAGAAGGCATAAAGTGAATGGATAACTTAAGCCATTGTGAAAAGTTTATGAAGTAAGGAAGGTGATTAAGTTTGATGTAATACTGATCTTTTTGTTTTTGTTTTGGGACCACACCCTGCGTTGCTGGGGGTTACTCCTGACTAAGTGCTCAGGGATCATTCCTGGTGGCTATGGGGACCATATGGGTTGCCAGGGATCAAATTTCCCTATCAGCCACATGTAAGGCAAGCGCCCAGCCCACTGTACTATTTCTCCAGCTTTGTAATTTACTGCTCTCTTAATTAACATAAAAAGATCTGGAATCTGCATCCACTGATAGACCTTGAACAATTTGCTATTGTTCATTTGGTTTGCATTAGGATGCAAAAGCAAAATCATCCCAGTGCTTTCTGTCTGTCTCTGTGACCGCCAGATTGAATAGGGAAGAACATATGAAAAAACAAAACTCTGGAATCTTATTTTTATTATCTTATTGTTTCCTCTATGGGGTAACTTCTGATTTACTAACTGATGTTTTCTTTTCTTAAGAAAAGGGTTGTTATTAACAACCTCAACGGCCACACTGCTCGAGTCAATTGCGTACAGTGGATTTGTAAACGGGATGGTTGTGAGTATTAATACTTCATGTTCCTAGTCTTTAGGATAAAAAGATTTTCCTTTTATCACATCTCTTAATTTAGCACTAGCTTATCTGATATTAAGCAGATGAGATAAAAGAGGGGAAATAGTAATGACAGATGACTGATCTGACCTGTTCTTTCCCTTCAGTTGAATCCTGGATAATGTCACACAGCAGGGAGTAGGGGGAGGGTAGAAGCAGCCCCTTGAATGATGAAACCCTTCTCCCTCGCACAGGGATGTCTTTGTGTCTGGTGTTAGGATCCAGCTCAGACTCTCAAGATACAAAGGACACACTCTGCCCCTGAGCCACTTTCCTGGCAGGTGGGATCCAGGCTAGGATTTCGAGAACCGGTTTATGGGTCTATTTCTGCCATGGACAGATTGCTTTCTATGTATTAATTTTTGTTCTTGGACCACATTTGGCAGTGCTCAGGTGTTACTCCTGGTTGTGTGCATAAGGATCATTCATGGCGGACTTGGGGGACCATACGGAATGCTGGGGATTGGTCACTTGTCATAAAGTCAACAGGGAGTAGTTGTTACAGATGTTAAAGATTTAAGAAATGAGAACTGGCTCTTGTTAATCCACACCTTTCCCCTCCCCCGCCCTTTTACAGTTTTTGGTTAACAGTTAATGAAGTTTATTATCATTAAACATAAACATTAAAATTTTTTCTTTAAGCCTGGAGAGATAGTATAGCAGATAAGGCACTTGCCTTATATGTGGCTGACTAGGTTTGTTCCCCTGTACCCATATGGTCCCCCCAACACTGCAAGGAGTAAGTCCTGAGTATAGCTAGCTGTGGCCCAAACCACTTCTCTCAACCCTCTACAATTTTTTTTTTTTACCTTCAAAGTTAAAAATTTAGGGCTGGAGAGAGAGTACCAGTAGGTAGGGTGCTTGCCTTACTGACATAGGTTTATTTCCTGGCACTGCTAGGTTTGGGCCATAAAGTAAAAAATTAAAAAAAATTGAATTATGTTTGTTTGGGGCCTACACCCGGCCATGCTCAGGGCTTGCTCGTGGCTCTGTGCTCAGGGGTCACTCCTGGAGGGCCTTCGGGACTATATGTGGTTGGGGATAGAACCTGGCTACTCTGTATGCAAGGCAAGCATTTTACCCACGGTACTATCTCACCCCCAGATTTACACTCCACCCCCCCCTTTCCTTTTGGGTGTTATGGTTAGCAATTTAGCACTGAAAAGTTACCACTTATATCCTTTTACCTCCTTTCAGCACTCAATTCTTGTCCAGAGTGATCATTTCCAACTATCACTGTCATAGTGGTCCCCTCTGTATCCTAACTGCCTTCCCCAATTCTTGTGGCATGCTTCCAACCCACCAACACTGAATGAGAGTTCTTTCTCCTTATTTCCATGCCGCCACTTGTTGTTTTGATGTGTGCCAATCTCTGTGGTGTGAGATGATATCTTATTGTTGTTTTGATTTGCTTCTCCCTGAAAGTGATGTAGAGCATTTTTTATGTGCCCTTTGGCCGTTTTGTATTTCTTCTTTGAGGAAGTTTCTGTTCATTTCTTCTCCCTATTCTTTGATGGGATTGGATCTTTTTTCTAGTAAAGTTCTACTAGTGCCTTATATATCTTTGGTATTAACACATATCAGATGGGTGTTGAGTAAGTAATTATTTTTCCATTTCGTGTACTGTTCTGATCTCCATTTCCTTTGTCAGCGTTGATTTTTAATGTGGTTGGAAATCTCTGCTTTGCTATTTGTTGCAACATCACTAGTGGTGTAATTACTGGAAAACACCACTGTAAACTTCGAGAGAATGAGAACAAAAACCAGGAATAATGGAATAATTTTTTTTTTTCCTTTTGGGTCACACCCAGCGATGCTCAGGGGTTACTCCTGGCTCATGCACTCAGGAATTACTCCTGGTGGTGCTCTGGGGACCATATGGGATGCTGGGAATCAAACCAGGGTCGGCCATGTTGGCTGCGTGCAAGGCAAATGCCCTATCCGCTGTGCTATCGCTCCAGCCCCCAGGAATAATTTCTTAGTATTATTCTGAAAATAGTTTTGACCACTCAGGTATAGAAACTAACCTGAACAAAACCTTTTTGTTTTGGAGAAGTTTTTTTAAATTAGGGGCCAGAGTGAACATTGATTTGTTCCTGGCAACACCTGGTGCCTTGCACATTGCCAGGTGTGCCCGCCTTCTGAAAATAACTGTAGAGGAATATGAGTACTAATGTGTGAGGCTTGGGGCTGGAGGGAAAGTACAGGGTGCCTTGTATGCAAACCTGGGTACGATCCTCAGGATCTGAGCCCTGCCAGGAGTGATTCTTGAGTGCAAAGCCAGGAGTAAATTCTGAGCTCTGCTTCGAGCTCAGGGTGTGACCCAGAAACCAAAAAATAAAATTCAAGCGTGAGGCTTGCTCTTCAAGTCCATGTTCTCCCTTGAATGCTTATCTCTCACTTGCTTGTTACATTTCTTTTCTTGGTTATTTCTACCCTGGAGAAGTTTCTGTTCTCTTGAACACACACTCCTCTCTTTATCTCCCCTCACATCTTTCTAAACAAGTTTAAATAAAAACTATGTTACCTCCTGTGTAATCTCTTTGGCTCCCATAATAGCATTTTACATTGGAGGTGGGGAGGGGGCTTTCACACCTGGCAGAGCTCAGGACTTACTGCTGGCTCAGCACTCAGGGATCACTCCTGGTGGTGTTTAGGTTACCAGATGGGGTGCCTGGTTGGCTGTGTGTAAGGAAAACACCCTTCCTGCTATATTACTGCTCTGACCCCAGATGCCTGGTTATTAACGCATTGCTTTTTATTAACTTACCAATACAATTCTCCACTTTATGTAGTTAAATAAATGGCTGTGTTTGTGATGTATGAAGAAATTTAGGTCAAGATAACACTCACCTGGCATCAGCATTAGGACATAAGTCTTGAACATTCAAAAAATTTTATTTTTATTTTTTTAACTGAATCACCATGAAATACATAGTTATAAAGCTGTTCATGATCAGGTTTTGTTGTGCCTGAGTTTCAGATCCCCAGTTGTGGAGAGGCCAGTTCTACACACAATAATGCAAAAGCAAAGGAACTTTATTACTAGCTCAAGCCATTGCTAGCTTGAGCTAGGGTCCAAGTCTCATCCAGCGCAGTGTAATCTTGACAAGGACTCCAACTTCAAATCACAAGCAGTTTATATAGGGGTCAGAGTTAAGAGGCAATTTATATACTGATCTGTTTTAGCATTGACCCTATTACAATGATGGTCAGCAATTAGGCACTGGTTAGCAACAGTTTCTAAGTAGGGTACAGCAGTGACCCCTCATGACCGGCCAGACCCAATTGCCTAATTCTTATCTCGGCAAATTATTCAACTGGGAGTCTACCAGAAACTGCAGGTTCTGTTTTGGGGAAACAAACTGAGGCCTAGTTGAGACTTAGTGTTAGCCGTAGTCTCACGGTTTCAGTCATACAATGATCCAACACCAATCCCTCCACAATGTCCATTTCCCACCACCAGTACCTCAGTTTCCCTTCCAACACCCCCCTCCCCCAGCCTGACTCTATGGCAGACACTTCCCCCCTGACACTTCCCCCCTCTCTCCCCCTCTGTCCCCCTCTCTCCCGCTCTGTCCCCCTCTCACTCCCTCTCCCTCCCTCCCTCTCTCTCCCTCTCCCTCCCTTCTCCTCTCCCCTCCCCTTTCCAGCCCCTTCCTCCCCTCTTTCTCCTTCTCCGCCCCCTCCTGGGTTTCATAGTCTCAACACAGACACTAAGAAGTTCCTTTACCTACTTTCAATACACAGTTCTTATCCAGTGATCATTTCCAAGTATCTTTGTTATCATGGTCCCTTCTCCATCCAAATTGCCTTTTCCCCCAGCACTTGAGGTAGGCTTCCAACCATAGACTAATCCTCCATGGCCTTTTTTCTACTGTCCTTGGATATTAGTCTCATATTATGTTGTATTTTTTTTTTGAGTGCAGTCATTCTATGTCCCTCTCCTTCTGACTCACTTCACTCAGCATGATACTCTCCTTGTCCATTCATTTATAAGCAAATTTCATAACTCCATTTTTCCTAACTGCTGAACCTTGAAGTTCTGGGTAAAAATTTAATGTTTGTTCTTGTTTTCTGGTGGGCAGACTTAATGATGCATTGTTCTTCACACAGATGGTCACAGAGACTGTAACTGAGGAATTTATAACCATGCAGCATAGACGAGTTTGCCATCTAAAATAAACTGGCTTCCTACAATGACCGTGTAAACATAGTAGCCCTTCTTGCATCCTTATGAAAGTAACAATTGTAGAGGAACCGGAAATCTTTGCAGAATGATAGAAAAACCAAAGAAAAAATAGCAAGTTACTGTATAGTTGGTGAAAGCAGGAAATCTCTTGCCCTTTATTGTACTGCTTTGCTCTTTTTTTTTTTTTTGCTTTTAGGGTCACACCTGGTGATGCACAGGGGTTCCTCCTGGCTCTGCACTCAGGAATTTACCCCTGGCGGTGCTGAGGGGACCATATGGGATGCTAGGAATCGAACCCGGGTTGGCCGCGTGCAAGGCAAACCCCTACCCATTGTGCTATTGCTCCAGCCCCTGCTTTGTTTTTCTTGCTTTTTTTAAAATACTTTATTTATTTTGCTGTTTGTGTCACATCCAGTGATGCTTAGAGGTTACTCCTGGCTCTGCACTCAAGAATTACTCCTGGCGGTGCTATGGGAAACATAAAAGGATGCCAGGGATCGAACCTGGGTTAGCTACGTGCAAGGCAAACACACACTCCGCTGTATTATCACTTAGGCCCCTCTCCTTAGTGTTGAATTTTCTGACCCTCTGTAGATTATCTATGCTAACTCAGTAGATTTGAGTAAGCCTTTGAAGCTTGCTTCTTTGAAGCTCTCCACTTTGGTGATTTTGTTTTTTTCCCAGTAGGACTTTGCTTTTTTTTTTTTTTTTAATCACATCCTGTGGTCTAAAAAAAGTGCTTGGGGCAGCTTGTGGTTTAGTGCTTAGGGGTTGCTCAGCAGGAGTTGGGAGGGAGTGAACAGTGCTGGGAGTCAAACCCAGGCATCATGTGTGCAGAGCTCACACCTCAGTCCATGGAGCTATCCTTTCTTCCCTATTTTATAATAGTGTTTCATTTTGTTGTTGTTTTGGGATCATCACTGGTGAGGCTCAGAGCTTACTCCTGGCTCTTCACTCAAGGATCACTCCTGGGGTGAGCTTAGAGGACCATATGGGCCACCAGAGATTGAACCCGATCTGTCGCATACAGTGCTGATGTCCTACATGCTGTACTATAGCTCTAGTCCCTGAAGTAAAATTTTTATTTAGGACATAGAGTCCCATAAAGTGACACTGCCCAGGCTAGGGTGCTGGCCACTCTGGCATGAAGCGTGCCAGTCATAGCTCTTAACAGACACTTGCTGTCTGTGGACTGTGTTCTCCACACAGTCCTTCCTGGGGGAGAGTTTAGGCTTCTTCAGGGCAGTGAACATGAAGAGTTTGGGCAGCCACCTGCAAGATGATCTTATATCATCTCAGGGGTATGATATTAGGAGCCTGATCTTAAGTGAAAAGTGTGTTTTTTTTCTCTTCTCCTCTTTGGGGGCCACACTTGGCAGTGCTCAGGTTTACTCCTAGCTCTGCACTTAGGAATCACTCCTGTCTGTGCTGGGGATGGGGTTGGAGGGAATGGGGGAGGGAACTATATGGGATGCCAGGGATCGAACCCTGGTTGGCCTTGTGCAAAGCAAATGCTCTACCTGCTGTACTGTTGCTCCAGCACCCTCAAATAGAATGTTCTTTAGTATTCCTCAGGTGCTTCCTCTAAATATCTAGCATGTGGGTGAGAAAGAGCAGTCATGTGGAAAATCCAAGCCAAAATATTTGTCTAGTCTCAAAAATGTCACATAGTTGATGGCTGTAGCTGAATATAATGTCTTGTATTATCCTGCTGAAAGCATTTAACCTGAAAGCATTTAACCTGAATCTTAGAGGAAACAGGTAGATAAATCCAGTTTGAGGAGCATTTGTAAAAAAACGGATCTTGACTCCCATTATCAGCCAAATGAGGGAGTTGCTGTACTATTCTAAGTTAAAAGAGACTAAAAGGACTAAAAGGATGTGAAAAACATACGCACAACATATGGCCCTTAGATTCTTATTTTTTGTTTGTTTTGCTTTGGGGCCACACTCGGGGGTGCTTAGGGCTTACTCCTAGCTCTCTTCAGGAATCACTCCTAACAGGGCTGGGGATCAAACTCAGGCCAGTTGCTAGCAAGGCAAGCACCTTACCTACTCTGTACTCTCCAGCCCCAGATTCTGAACTCTTAAAAAGGTTCCAAAAGCTGTTACTTTGATGTTTTACTATATTGTATTACATAATGATGCTATATCAATTTTATTTATTTATTTTAAATTCTATATCAATTTTGAATTTTGTGTTGTGGCTCTTGATTTCTTCCTGGCTCTGCTGCACTCAGGAATCACTCCTGGTGGTTCTAGGGGTGGGATGGCGGTGGGGGACAAACCCAGGGCTTTATACCACCAAGGCATTAGTTTTGTTACTGAGCTAAATTCATTGCCCCATAAATTTTGAGTTTTTTTGGGGTCATCTCAAGTCGTACTCACGGGACCTGGGGTCTCTCCCACCTGTAATTGGCCAACCCAGCTGGTGGTTCAGTGATGCTAGGTGCTAAGAATCACTAGGGCCGCTTACCCTGGTAATGTTTAGGGGGCCATGACGGCACACCTGGCTATGTTTGGTAAGCCATGTAGAGCTGGGAATCCCACCTGGGCCAGATCATATATGCACCTTGATTCCTATAAACACTTCAGCTACCCCCTAATTTTGTAATTTATTTTTATTTTATTTTATTTTTTCTTTTTGTGTCACAACCAGCAATGCTCAGGGGTTATTCCTGGCTCTGCACTCAGGAATTACTCCTGGCGGTGCTTGGGGGACCATATGGGATGCCAGCGATCAAACCCAGGTTGGCCGTGTGCAAGGCAAACGCTCTACCGGCTGTGCTATCGCTCCCGACCCTCATGATTAGATTTTAGTCATCCAGTGTTCCAACACCCTTCCCTCCACCAGTGTCCATTTCCCAGCACAAGTGTTCCCGGGTTCCCTCCCATCACGCCCCACCCTCCACCCCCTGCCTACTTCTATGGCAGGCGTAGAGCTCTGTTTTTGTATTGTAGCATTTGAAACATCTGATTAAAAGAATTGTTTATTAAGTGTATCAGAGTCCTATAAAATGCATGTTCTAGAAGTTGGTATCACTATTCCTTGAAAAAAAAAATTGGTGCATTGGTGGAGTATGTATATTGGTGGGCGAAGGCAGTGAAGAAGACAAAGGTCTGCATTCAATATAAACACTTTTATTGGCTCTGAATGATTTTGATCAGATAATCAGTTGTCTGTTTGGTAGAAAGTTGTTCTTTCGGAAAAATAAAAAAACAAAACAACAGAGAACTTTCTACAGTTAAGAAAAATGTCACTTTGCATATCAGTGGTTTGCTTTTATGGTGCAATGACATGAGGAGTTTAATTTGACTTATTTTCCCTTATTAATTCAGACTTTCTTTAGGTCCAGAGAGGTAACACAGGAGAAAAAGCACTTACTAGCATCGTTTGCCACACCTGGTTCCCTGAGCACCACCAATGGTCACTCTTAAGCACAGAGCCAGGCAAAGCTTCCAAGCACTGTAGGGTGTGACCCAAACTTCCTTCTTTTAAAGTGTTTTCTTTAATCATGCTAATCGTCTATTTGGATTATTGGAAATTTTGAGTTTCTATTTACATATATGACATGTAAGTTTGGGACTACCTGAAGTAAAACATGAAAAGTAATAATAAAAATTTTCAAGGTTCAGATAATGCTTTGTTTTCTTTTTTTTTTTTTAATGTTAAAGTAAAGTAAAGGCCCTCCCGTTGATCATCGATTTGCTCGAGCGGGCCCAGTAACATCTCCATTGGAGATTTTG
>JAOXYA010098755.1:0-10914 GCA_028565675.1 Sorex palustris
TGGCTGAATAAATAGAAGTACTCCTACATAAAAGAGAGAGAGAGAGAGAGAGAGAGAGAGAGAGAGAGAGAGAATTTGGCTTCTTCAAGGGCGGAGAGAGCCCCTACACACACCCCAGCACTAGACAGGAGAGCGTGAAAGTCCCCATCTTAAGAAGGGAGATGCGGGTGACACATGTGCTTGGCCATGTGGTCACAAGCAGCACATGGGCTCGGGCAGCATATGTGTGCCCTTCCTTTGTTCAAGGTGGCTTTTGTAGGGTATCTTCTCGGGATGCCTTGGTCTGGAATGCTCTGAAGTCTTCTCTGGGCTGAATCACTAAAATTAATCGGATTGAGGGAGAAGTTCGAGGGTATTTGAGGAATTTCCTTCATGGGGAGGGGTCCAATCTCTTCCGGGTCCGCTGCTCGAGGTCTTATCTCGGGTCTTGCTTTCTGTATCCACAGATGGGTCAGTCCTAGAACTTTCCTTCCTAGGAATTTCATTGCCATCCTGTGGGGGTCCTTCCCTGTCTACCTGCCTGCATCACCAGCTCAGACGGCGGGCGAGAGGGAGAACCAACTAGGAGAGAAGCAGGGTTGCTCTCGCTCGGGGCCAGACCTCTCCTCAGACCAACCGGACAGTTCATGAAGGAAACGGAATCGGTGCATGTGATTTGTTCATCATTAGTTGCCTGTGTCCATGGCATGAGGTGCGGGGTGGTCAGAGAACTGAGACCAACCCCATTTGCTCCCCTGCCCTGAAGCCTGTGTCCTGCAGGTCCTGGGTCCTTATTGAACAATACTCAAGCCAGGGAATGACTTAGACTCATCAAGCAGCCTTTCCATCCCTCCCCTAAGTACTCACCCATCCCTGTCTGTGGTGACCCAGTTCGGATGCTTCCATGGTTTCCTGGGCAGTGCTTGATGAGTGTCTGGACAGCAGTTACACATGCCCTTGGTATCCTCGCTTGTCTCAGAGACAGCCGGAGGCCGGTTTCCAGACCTCTGCCCTCAAGGACTGTTTTAGGGCTTGTCCTCCTGTTGCTGAGAGCAGCACCAAGGCACAAACCTGCCCCTCTCTTCCCGCAAACACAAGCCTTGGTTTCCAAGAATGTTTACAAAATCTTCGCCCCTGAGGCAGGGGCGAGTTCTGAGAGCAGGGAAGGCCCTGGGTGCCTTCCAGCCTTGCCGACTCCGGGGCACAGCAATGAGGCCTGAATTTAAGAAAAAAATTGCTGCCAAGTTAAAAAAAAAAAAAGCCAGGGTTGGAGAGTATCATGTGGGACGGCCCATCCCTTGCACCAGCTGACCCAGTTTCAGCCCTGACATCAGGTGTGGCCCCCAGACCCCATAAGGAGCCTTTGCTGAAAGCTGGGTATGGGCTAACCCCCTTCCAGCACACGGGTCAGAGGGAACGTCCGAGGGCCACGACTTGGCAGGGATGGCTCTATGTGGCAGAGAATTCACAGAGCACCCAAGCCCCCATCAGGGTCTTGGTTCCTGAGCAGGGCTGCCCCCTCCCAGAGGCCCCTCGGCCCCTCCTCACCCAGCGGCACCCCCTGAGGACAGAGGGAGGGTGGTTTCCTGCGAGGGACGGGAGCCACAGCTCACCGTCTGCCACTGGCTCTCTGCGCCCAGGGCTGGCGGCTGGAAGGCGCCTCTGCTGTAGCAGGATTTCTTCCCTGCCCAGCGTCACACTCACGTGCTCTAGAACCAGGACCTCAGCCACCAGGGCTGCCAGGACACTGCTTGTGTGCAAGCTGAGGTCACGGCTCAGGACGGGAGGTGCCATGGAGATGCAGGCGGGGCCCATGGAACATCTCTCAGCTTGTACAGATGCACATCGTCCAGAGTGTGTCTGAGGCCCCAGGTATGTGCCCAGGCTCCGACAGTGACAGGGTTCCCATGGGCTTTAAACAATCGCCACAGTCTGCTTTAAGCCTCGCAGCACTCAGTAGACTAGATTGTGCCCACTTCTGATTATCCTGGGCCAGGTATCGCCTGTCCAGGCCAAGACAGGACACTTACCAGGGAAGGACGCAGTGCAGGAGGGGGCAGGTTTCAGAGTGTGGACTAGCAGCTGGACCTTCAGAGCCAGTTCCAGGAGCCAAATTCATGAGGGGGCCAGAGAGACACGCCCAGCAATGCTCAGGGCCAACTCCTGGCTCTGTACGCACGAGTCATCCCTGGTGGGCTTGGAGGTGGGGTGGGGGGTTTGGGGGGCTATTTGGGTGCTGGGGAGCAGACCCAGGTTGGCTTATGTGCCAGGCAAGCACCCTGCCATTGCGCTATTCTTCTCTTGCTGTGTGAAGGTGAGTACAGCAGGGGTTAAGTGAGGAGGAGAAGGAGGAGGCGGAGAGGGAGGAGTAGGAGCAGGAGGAGGAGGTGGCAGGGGAGGAGCACGGCAGGGGCTAAGGAGGAGGAGTTAGAGAGAGGAGCAGTGAGTGCTCATTGCTCAGTGCTCACAGGTCAGACTGGACCCCACAGCTCCCTTTCACACATCCTCAAACTTCACCTGACAGAATTTAGTCAGTTTTTCATCAACATCTTTGGTAGAATAAAAATAGACACTTTTAAAATAATTATGGTCATTACTGCCGAGTACCTCTCTCAATCCAAAGGCAGCGTCCACGCCGCTAATGCTGGGCTGAGGCCGGACACCAGCCCCCGCAGGCCCATTAGGTGGCCCATTACCTAACAGTGTGGGCCGTCCTCGCAGGTGGGCGGGGGAAGGGCGGGGGCGAGGGGGGTACTGAGGAGCGGCAGGAAGCAGGCAGGTTTTACCAGCACGCCAAGTGCATCCTTGGAGGAGAAGCTGGAACAGAATAGCAGACGAGTCAGGCTGGAAGCTTAAATAATTAAAATAAAAATCATTGATCCCCTTCTGCAAAGAGTCCGGATGAAAATTGCCACAACAAACGTTCAGAAGCAGCTCCAAGTCGCTCCCATTGCACATTCACTGGGAACCTAGAAGTGGGACTCAAACAGCCAGCACCCCAGAACTGGGTCCCACGGTCCGGCTGCAGGAGTTGGTGGCTCTGAATGGCGTGAGGACAACCAGGGTGAGGAAGGGTCACACTGAACCGTCTAGAATAGACGCCCAGCCGACGAGCTCCCTCAGGAGGAATGATCCCCATCTCTCAGCAGGGAAGGAGACGCAGTCCCTACATGCTCTGAGAAGACACTGGCCTCCTGCCTCTTCGCCGTCCCCCTACCAAAGTCTATATCGGCCCTGTGGGCTCCCCAAGGCTCAACGCACAGTCGGCTCTGCTGAGTAATGGCCCTGGGGATTCCACTCAGGAGGGGTGTGCTGGGGTCCAGCTGGCTGGAGCCCCTGCCCAGCGTGACCCAGAGGAGGCCATTGGTGTGGGAGGTGAGGGAGCCCGGGTCCTAGTTGCAGGCCCTGGGGACCTTCGAGGGTGAGGAGCAGAGGCCTCCATTGTGCGACCCTGAGATGGGGCACCCGGCCATGGAGAACAGGGAGTCTGGGGTGCAGGGGCAGATTCCCAGGGTCATCGCCCACATGACCGTCCATGGTCATAGTGCTGGCCCCTGCGACTGTCCACAGGGTAGAGTGCTGGCCCCTGCGACTGTCCATGGGGCAGAGTGCTGATCCCTGAGACTGTCCACAGGGTAGAGTGCTGACCCCTGTGACTGTCCACGGGGCAGAGTGCTGATCCCTGAGACTGTCCACGGGGCAGAGTGTTGATCCCTAAGACTGTCCACGGGGCAGAGTGCTGGTTCCAGCGACTGTCCACGGGGCAGAGTGCTGGTCACAGCGACTGTCCACGGGGCAGAGTGCTGATCCCTGCGACTGTCCATGGGTCAGACTGCTGTCCCCTGAGACTGTCCATGGGGCAGAGTGCTGTCCCCTGCGGCTGTCCACGGGGCAGAGTGCTGGCTCCTGCAACTGTCCATGGGGCAGAGTGCTGGCCCTTATGACTGTCCACAGGGTAGAGTGCTGGCCCCTGCGACTATCCATGGGGCAGAGTAATGGCCCCTGAGACTGTCCACGGGGCAGAGTGCTGTTCCCTATGACCATCCATGAGGCAGAGTGCTGGCCCCTGCAGCTGTCCACGGGCAGAGTGCTGGCCCCTGGTCCAGTACCACATCCCCAGCCCTGCTTTGTACTCTGATCCCTGTCAGTGACCACAAACAACCCCATAGAAGTTGGGTCAGAGAGTCCAGCGGGTGGGCACTGGCTTTGCATGCAGCTGAGCCTGGTTGGTACCCAGCACCCCTGGGTCCCTGAGCCCCTCCAGAGCTCACTCCTGTGAGAGTTTTTTTTTTTACTCTTCCTCTGCACACAGCAGGACACCGGGACACCATGGTTCCGGACCTGCCCTCGGAGCAGATGGGGAGCGGTGTGGACCATGTGGTGCGTCTGAGAGAATCTCTCCCCAACCCTTGCAAAGGCATGGCTGCACCAGCCCACTCACACTCACAGCAGGTCAGTGCTCAGGTGAGTTCACTCCTGACCCTGTGGGTCCCGGGGAGCTACACAGAAGACTTGCGAAAACTCAAACGTCCAAGAAGTTGGGGCTCATCACGCAGTTCAAGCAGAGGGGTTGCCCCCCCCCACCAGTTGCCAATCCAGCTCCCCTTCGCTCCGTGGCAGCATCACCCGTCCTGCCCCACAGTCCCTGGGCCAGTCACACCTGACTCCTTGATCCCTGGTCCAGATTTTGAAGTCTCTGTCCTGTTCCTCTTCGCCTGCTCACATCCCTGACCTGATCCCTGAAATCTTTCTGGTCTCACATCCATGTCCCTGAACCCTTCCTGGTCTCACATCCATGTCCCTGGCCTAGATTTGCAGCTGGAGCACTGTCTGTCACCTGTGTCCCTTACTGGGCCTTCTGCTCAGGGACCAGCCGCTGAGCCTCTCATGGACAATGCTCAGAGCTCTCCTCACTCAGCTTTCCTTAGTCTCTGGCCATAACCTTGTGCCCAGGGTAAGACCCCTGGTCCTGGGCACGGAGAGAGATGCAGGCTGGGGGCTTCCTGCTACCTGCTTCTGTCTCCCACCCCAGCTGCCCCAATACCTGTTTTGACTGCAGACCTTTGTGTGGACACGATTTACAATGACCAGTTTGAGGAACAAATTCACCCGGAGCTCTGCCCTTCCTCCCCAGCCATGACAGGAGACTTGCATTAATTGATGGAATTTTATGGAAAGAAGGGTTGGAGAAAATTTACAAAACTTGGTTAAAGAACTTTAATATGTGGAATTTTAGGGTGCACGAGTCGGATAGGATGGGGGAGGTAGGCGAAGCCAGCCTGCACACAAGTCAGAGAATTAGCAGTAAGACTCTCTTTATCCCATGGGCTTTTTGAGATGGGAAACAGAAGCAAATCCTATGCACACTGTGACCTATTTCTTTTTAGAACATGGAAGGAAAGGAAGCATTAATCGAAATGTCTATAATTTCAGAACAAATCATGCCACCAGCCATAGGAAAATAGCAATCTGGTGTGTCACTCTTAATCAGAAGTGTTCGGTTATGCTTCCAACAGAACAGACCTTTAAGCAAGGTTAAGGACTCTCTTTGGCACAGAGGCGAGTGGCCCATTAGGGTCCCAGCAAAGCAAACCTGAGAATGTGCGTCCACGGGAGAGGGCCGACACACACTCCAGCAGGAAAACGGGCAGACTCCACAGATATTAACACTCTTGACTCTTTCTTATCAATATCTGCTGGCGTGGGTGGGGTTCGTTTTGTTTTTTAATTGGTCTGCTCACTAACTCTCTCTCCTTGAACACATGCCTGCATCAAATAGTTCAACACTTATCTGTTCCTTCAGACTCACTTCTTCCACGTAATCCCCCCAAGTCCTTCTGTTTGTTGCGAGTGGCGTGGCCCCACCCTTCAGCACCCAAACAGTCAGGCCTCCAGGAGGGCTCGACCCTCTCCTTGCCGCAGCCTCGCTGTGTCCTTACTCACTACAGTGAGCACCTGCAAACACCATTCTCATCCCCGTGGTTGGGGTTTGGGTCGGGAGAGTTCCAGGGGCAGGTTGTACAATTGTGCGCTCGGCCTTCTGAGGAAGCTCCCAGCTTGCACCCCCCCTAGCTCTGTGTGAGGCTCCTTTGTCTCTCCTCCACAGCATCGACATCACTTGAACCCGCACGGGGCAGAGAGCGTGGCCTGCTCTGTGTGCGAAGGTCTCCCTCACGGGCGAGTCTAGCCCAACCCTCATCCCTCCCAGCTCTCCCTCTGGGCGAGTCTAGCCCGACCCTCGACCCTCCCAGCTCTGCGTCCTTTTGAGTCACCGTCACCAGAGTGGGCATGGAGCGATCACTCTCTGTGGATTTCATTTGAATTTCTCTAGTAACACAGTTTGACTATCTTTCCTCTAACAGGGGATATATGGGCTTTGTCCATATATTCCTCGGGGAAATGCCCAATTAAATCGGTTGTCCAGTATGTGAGTTCATTATTCAGTTGTGAGTGTTCTTTTTATTTTTCTAAAAAAAAAAATAGTCCCTTGAAATATGAAATGTTGGATATTCTCCTCCAATTTCCTGGGCTCTCTTCTTTCTTGACCATTTTTGGGGGTGAGGGGAGGATGAGATTTTGAGTTGTTAATTTGGCTTGATCGGAAGTAATCGGGGCATCTGTTCATTTTCCTCTTATTGCTGTTGGGTTTAATGCTATTACTGAATGGCGACTAGCCCAAGACTAGGAGGACAAATCCCTAGGCGTATCTTTGCTTGGTGATGGAGAGGGCAGGCCTCTTTGTAAATCTGGATGAGGTGGAGATAAAGTGATGTGAGTGACTCGGAGGGAGAGAAAATGCAGCTACAGCCACTCGTGACTGCACCGAGAAGAGCCAGATGGACAATTCTGCAGAAAACGTCCTGAGTGCACGTCGCGAAGGGCTCAGGGCCCAGGGGCAGAGCGAGTGCCTGGGAGAGGAGCAGGCGGGGAGATGCCCCATTGGGACAGCCAGGGTCAGTGCAGAACACAGCGGCCAGGGTGTCCGCGAGATGTCCCAGCTGTGAACGTCAAAACCCAGAGAGAGCCAGTTCCAGCCACAACCCGCAGAGAGCAAAAGGATGGCCCTCCAGGCTCATGCCCGAGCTCAGGTGTCCACGCTGTGCTGCCCACTTTGCTGTCCACCTCACCCGTCACGGGTCCCGAGCACAGTGTTCACGCCATGCTGCCCACCTTGCTGTGCATCTCACCTGCCATGGCAGTGGACAGCAGTCCCATGTCCCCAGGGTGGCCCCAGCTCTCCACAGGCTCCAGCACAGACATGGCCCCCAGAGCTGCCATCCACAGCTCCCTCCTCCCGCTCTCTCTGTGCCCCCCTGGCTTGAGCGTCCCAAGGTCCTAACCATCCCCCCACACCCCCTTAAGCCACTGGCCTCTGGGAGAGCCAGGAAGGACATGCTGGAGAGACAAACAGGGCAAGTCCCTGCAGCCTCGGTTTCCCCAGGCTAAAGGAAATGAAACCTCCCGACCTTTTTATTGTTGTTCTATTGAGTCAGCCTCGACCTGCGCCCAGTCCAGCCAGAGGAGAGCCAGGGGGGAGATGGCTCCCCTCAGAGGACTGGCTTGGAGCTCTCAGAAACATGCATGTTTACCTTTCTAACGCCTCGCCTCTCAGCTCCTCAGGACAAGAGTCTTTGTCTTCAACTTCTCAGTATCCAGCAGAGAGTTTGGTTCAGAAAGCATTATCCCCTCCTTACCTGACAGCTTGTACAAGTTCAAGTGCTTCTCTGAGGACAAACAAAAACCCTCTGCCTCCTAGAACCTCACTGTGCAGCTAGGTTGTGTGGGAATGGTTCTCTGTGTGTTATCACTGGCTACCTGGTTCTTATTCCTTTTCATGTCGGTGATCAAATGAAGAATTCTATCTTCAAGCTTGAGATGGTTTTGAAAAATAGTGCAGATGATATCGAAAGAAGAGCAATTATGTTTGGGGAAAAGTTCTCAAATTTTCTACTCAACAAGAAAAAATTCGTCACAGAATTCAACCCGGTGTGAGCTGCTGAAACTTGGATTTTTCTGACCTGAAAGAAGAGACAAAGGATGTGGAAGTCATCACATGTGCCTCAGAAAAGTCTCACCTGCAAGAAAAGAGAGACTGCACGACAATGACATTTGAAAGCATTGACAAGACTTTGCATCTATTCAGTGCCATGGACATTAGTAACATATGACTCTTCCCAGTAACCTTCTGAGGTAAGAACTGACATATAGATATAGATAAAAATATATCTACATATATATGAACTGAGATACAGGGCACAGAGCTTTCATGGTCGGGTTCAGTCATACAGGGTTCCAACACCCATCCCTCTACCAGTGCACATTTCCCACCACCAATGTCCCCAGTCCCCTTTATATTTGCATACTACAAATGAGACGGGACTTGTTGGGTCACCTGATTTTGCAGCCAGTTTGTGAAGCTGATACTTGAATCAGGCTGTGTGCTCTGAGCTTCTCATCGAGCTGGATTCACTCAGCTGGTCTCATTTACCACTAAAAAAAAATGGGAGAAAAACATCTGCTGGTTCTCCATTGGGAAGGTGAAGCCCTTGACCCTCTGAGAGAGTCCCTCTGAGGGTCCCCAGGCTGATGCTCTCCCGTCCTGAGAGTCTGACTGACCCCATGGGGCCTAAGAGTGGAGCTCACTGGGAAGGCCTGACACAGGAGGTTTGGCTGGGACCAGTGTCAAAAAATTCTCTGGGAAAATGATTAGTCACAGGTTGTGGAGACGTGAAGACGTGTCAGGCCACTCTGCGATGGCTGAGATGGCAGAGACAGATGAAGGTCCATGAGAGACCCCAGCCCCTACCCCTCTGTGGACATGGCCAGGCAAAGGAGCCTCCAGCCTGTGGGCGTGGGTCACCCTGGGGTCTCCAGTCCTCCCCACGAGTAACCTCAGGAGAGGGGTGAGGGTGCAGAGTGGACACGGAGTCCAGTCCCATCTGCACTCTACACTGAGCCTTCCACCTGCCCACGGCAGTGTGCCTCCTGCCCACACTCCAGAGCCTATGTCTAAGTCATGCTCCAGAGTCTGCCCTGTTTCTGCAGTGTGGCATCAGCCAGTGACGGACACAGGTCCCAGGAGAACCTACCCCTCTCCCAAGTTCCAGCGACCTCGTGTTTCCATGTGGATCTCATCGGAAGCCAGCACAGAACACGAGCTTCTGAGGGAAATGTGTTTGGATGGGTTCCAGTGACGAAGACTTGGCCACAAGAATTATTTCTTAATTTTCTTTCTGTTCTTTCTTCCTACAAAATACACTTACAACTCTAAAGTTCATATTTCACTTTGAGCAAAGTGTTGTCCTGAGTGAAGCCTGAGTTTAGTTTGCAGCTGGGACGTGTGGGGAGAAACCTGTCACCCCCGAACAAAGTGCTCCAGAAATGACTCACATGACACACTAGCGGTTTTGGTATGAGCTCGAATTGTCCTCTCCATTGATATCAGCACAAGACGAGAAGGGATCTTCTCGTCTCCAAGAGCCAAGCTGCAAAATAGAGCCCAGAACTGCTTAAAAAAATAGCCTGGGTTAGGGGCACTTCCTGAGTGCATATTCAGGAAAAGCACTTTCAGTTCTCTGTACAGAACATTGTGTGTCAGGAGCTCCACAGGGCCAGCCAATGGTCTTCACAGAGATGCCGGGTGAGTAGTTGAGTAATTCCCCAGAGCTCTGGGGCAGAAAAAGGATCACTAAGAACCAAAGTTAAATAACATAGACCTTGTTATCCACCTGGAAATAGCTAAGCCATATGACGTTGATAAAGGAACTTTCAGGACAGTATTCTTCATGAACATTAATTGAAAGACCTCCCAACAAAATTTTAGCAAACTGAATCCAACAATGTAACCAAAAAATCACACCTCATAGGAAAGGGACGCTTACTTACTGCTGGTGGGAATGCCGTTTGGTCCAGTCTTTTTGGAAGACAATATGGACATTCCTCAAAAAACTAGGAATTGGACTTCCATATAATACAACAATTCTACTCCTGGGAATTTACCCCAAGGGTCCAGTAAAGATATCTGCGTCCCTATGTTCACTGCAGCACTGTTCACAGTAGCCAAAATCTGGAAACAACCCAAGTGCCCAAGAACAGACGACTGGATAAAGAAGCTATGGTACATCTACACAACAGAACTGTCCTTGGCAGTAATAAAAGGTAAAATGATGTGTTTGCTGATGCCTGGTGGGTCTGGAGAGTACTGAGCTAGGTGAACTGAGCCAGAGGGAGAGAGAGGAACAGAGTGACCTCATGCATATGCAGGATGCAAAGAAACACAGAAGGGAATAACACTCCACCAAAGGCATGGGCACGAAGAGCAGGAGAACTCCGCCTTATCAGGAGTCTGGCCCCTACAGGGACAGAGGTGTAGGTCAGGGAAGGGGCCACTATGACCACAATAAAGACAAGTGGTCACTCTGGCGAAGGATGGTGCCGAAAGGAGGCAAAAGGGACATGCATGAAGCCCTCTCAGAGACGGCAGAGTGAACCACAGGGCAGAGAGAGGCAGAGGCACACCGGGACATGGCAGGGGAAGTGGGCACAGGAGGAGGGACTGATGCTGGAATACTGTACGGCTGAGACCCAATCATGAGTAATGAGATTCACCGGGGTGAATTCTTTTTTAATTTCATTGTCACTGTCACTGTCATTGTTCTCCCGTTGTTCATTGATTTGCTTGAGCGGGTCCAGTAACGTTTCCATTTTGAGACTTATTGTTACTGTGTTTGGTACATTGAATACATCACGGGTAGTTTGCCAGGCTTTGCCGTGTGGGCAAGATACTCTCAGTAAAGTCATGAAATTTACATACAAGTGGTACTACATGGAAAGTATCATGGAAACTAAGTATGTTAAATGAAATGACTCAGAAAGAAAGGGATAGACATAGAAAGATTGCATTCATCTGGGGAACATAAAGTAACAAAATAGGAG
>JAOXYA010098763.1:0-10914 GCA_028565675.1 Sorex palustris
GGAGGAATCGAACTCGCGTCGGCCATGTTGGCTGCGTGCAAGGCAAATGCCCTACCGCTGTGCTATCGCAGCCGGCCATATATATATATATTTTTTTTTTTTTTTGGTGTGGTGCCACACCTGATGATGCTTGAGGCTGACTTTTTTTTTTTTCCGCTCTTCTTTTGGTCACACCCGGCAATGCTCAGGGACTATTCCTGTCTCTTTACTCACTAATTACTCCTGGCTCAGGAGACCATATGGGATGCTGGGAATCGAACCCGGGTTGGACACGTGCAAGGCAAATGCCCTAACTGCTGTGCTATCGCTCCAGCCCTCAGGCTGACTCTTGGTTCTGTGCTTGAGGATCAGTCCTGACAATCAGTCCTTGGAGCACCATATATAGAGCTGGGGATTGAGCCGAGGTTGGCCGCATGCAAGGCAAGTGCTCTACCCGCTGGACTAACATATCTGGATATACTACATATACAAAAAATGCTGGATATACTAAAATATCTCTTTTATTATCTCTCCATCTCCAGTATCAGAATTTTAATAAAATAGAAGCTTAAAAATCAAAACATGGGCTGGGGAGGTAGTACAGTGGGTAGGGCACTTGCCTGGCCGCAGCTGACCTGGTTCAATACCCGGCACCCCACATAGTCCCCTGAGCACCGCCAGGAGTAACCCTTGCCCCAAAAAACAAAAAAAAAAAAAAAAAAAATTGAAAAAGAATTGAAAATTTGGTGTTTTTCTGCTTCAACAAATAATATAAATACCAAAGATTCCATTGATGTGTGGTTGCAAATTTTGAAATTCTTTTATAGATTTGTTTCTCTCTTTTTTTTTTTTTTGGAATGGGGGAGAACATGTTTGGACCACACCTGGCACTGCTCAGAGCTTACTTCTGGCTCTGCATTTAGGGATCAGCTCTGGCAGTTCTCGGGGAACCATATGGGATGCTGGGGATCAAACTAAGGTTGTTTGCGCACAAGGCAAGCACCCTACCCAGGGTATTATTTCTCGGGCCCCTATTGATATGTTTCTCAGAAGTATTACTAGGGCCAGCAGTTTTGGAGGAGGCACGCCTGACAGTGCTCAGTGGCTACTCCTGGCTCTGTGCTCAGGCTTCACTCCTGGTGATGGTAGGGAACTGTACTTGGTGTTGGGGGAATGGAACTGGGGTCCACCATAGGCAAGGCGAGTTCCTTACCCCATGTACTGACTTCTCATGTTCTTTAAAATGATGTTGTAAAGCAGTTTTATGTATAAAATTTATGTATAAAATTTAACAGCAACCCTGATTGTTACAAGATTTTAGCGGGGGGGGAAATCACACTTCTTCTTTCTTTAAGACACCGGATAAACTTGAGCTCCGACTTCCTGATCACCCCTGATTTCTACTGGGACAGAGAAAATCTGGAAGAACTTTATGATAAAACCTGCCAGTTCCTCAGCATTAACCGCAGGGTTAAGGTACGTACCTCCCACTTCCCCTGAGATGTGGCCTGTGATTCGTCTGATTTGGGTGAAGAGAAATTGTTCCAAAATTTTATGGTTGTGGGGCTGGAGCGATAGTACAGCAGGAAGGGCATTGGCCTTGCACATGGCTGACTCGGGTTCGATTCCCAGCCTCCTATATGGTCCCCCAAGCACCGCCAGGAGTAATTCCTGAGTGCAGAGCACAGGAGTAACCCCTGTGCATCTCCAGGTGTGACCCAAAAAGCGGGAAAAAAAATTTTTATGGTCATTATTGGGTACTGTAGCGTTCATGCTCACGGCCTACCACTCCAAAGTGCCCCCAACCCCACGGTCCCTGTGTCATTTCTGTTCGCCTCTGAGATTTTAAAGTGACGGAGGCTGGTGGGCCAGAGCCTGTCTTGACTTGTGAGGAGATCATTTCTCCTATCAGGATTTGTTTAACACAGCCTTTGTTGTTGTTATTATCCTTTCTTGTTTCTTTTTTGGGTCACACCGGGCAGTGCTCAGGGCTTATTCCTAGCTCTGCACTCAGGAATCACTCCTGGTGGGGTTCAGGGGACCCTATGGGGTACCAGGGATGCAGGGAGTCGTTTTGTTGTCCCGCCGGCCAGTTTCCCGCCTAAGGTGTCACAGGATGTTCTGGGGTTCACTGTGCGGACTAGAGAAGATGGGGGTTTGCAGGGCCCCCGGTGTTGCAGGGAGTTCTGGGAAGATCTCCCGGGGCAAGAGTTCCCGGGCCCGAGAGATGGTGCCACCAGCGAGAGGAGACGGGTTTCAGGAGGCACCTGGTCCAAGCCGAGGCCCAGCTAGGCCCCTCTAGACCTGAACAGCCGGCTGGGCCCCACTCTCCAGACGGCCAACCGCCCTCAGGAGCCCAGGAGAGGAGCTGCAAGGGATGGGGGCGCTTGTGCAAGCGGGTTACAAGCAGAAAACTGGGGAGATGGGAGCCAGGGGAAGGGGTGTCTGTGGAGGCCGTGCCAGTGCAGGAGGATGGCCCCCTCGGCAGACGCACGCTGAGAGTCGGGACATCCGAGGCTGGCTTGGTGGTCAGCGCTGCATGCCGCCCTGCCGGTGACTCTCACAGGGACACGCGTGGCACTGCGCTGTTCACACAGACCTGCCCTGCTCTGCTGTTGTCTTCCCCTATGTCATCTGCGTTTCCCTCCCCACCAGTGACAGATCTCTTCTCCCCCCCTCTTTTTTTTTTGCTTTTTGGGTCACAGCTGGCGATGCTCAGGGGTTCCTCCTGGCTCTGTACTCGGAGTTAATCCTGGTGGTGCTCAGGGGACCATACGGGATGCTGGGACTTGAACTCAGGTCGACCACGTGCAAGGCACACGCCCTCCCCACTGTGCTATTACTCCAAACCCCCCCTTTTTTTTTATAATGTAGGAATACTGGTATGTATTCAGCCATTGATTAAGCTTATTGAATTGGGCATAAACTCCACATTATGGTTATTTTTGTCAGAATGTTAATTTTATTATTATTTTTATTTATTGGGCTGGAGTGATGGCACAGCGGATAGGGCGGTTGCCTTGCACACCACCGACCCGGCCAACCCAGGTTCGATTCCTCCGCCCTTCTCAGAGAGCCCAGCAAGCTACCGATAGTATCTTGCCTGCACAGCAGAGCCTGGCAAGCTCCCCATGGCGTATACAATATGCCAAATACAGTAACAACGAGTCTCACAATGGAAACATTACTGAGCCTGCTCAAGCAAATCGTTGAACAACGGGAGGACAGTGTGTGTTGGATTATATAATATATTATTGTTTTATATTCCCCCTTTTAATTGATTCACCATGAGATACAGTTACAAAGCTTTCATGTTTGAGCTTTGGTTATGCAATCATCAAACACCCATCCCTTCACCAGTGCACATTTTCCACCACCAAAATCCCTAGTATTCCCTTCCACCTTACGCCTTACCCCTCACCTCAACCCTTCCCCTGCCTGTGTGGCAGACAATTTCCCCCATACTCTCTCCCTCCTTTGGTTACATTCGATTTTTCGACACCAGTCTCACCACCTCTCAAACCTGCCGAAAAGGCAGTGCTAGACGATTTGTTTTTGTATTGTTGTGGATAGACTATAATGTCCAGGAAATTCTGTGTCCTTTTTTTTCCGGGAGCTTTACTTTATAGTCTCTGGGTCTTGGCCGTTGATGAGATTACATGGCGCCGGAAGCAGTTTGTGGGTCTTCTCCCCTTTTTTTCTCGCGTGTTCCAGGAATAAAAGTCAGATGGTGTGTGGCTTTTACAGGGGTTTGGGGGGGCGTGTTTGAGCCGCACCCACCCATGCTCGAGGCCTCTGTGCTCTGGGACCCTGCGTGGTGCCAAGGATGGAACTGGGGTCAGCCAAGGCCAGGCAAGTGCCTTGCTCTCATCCTCTTTCCGGTCCCCACGTGTGACTTTGTGTTTTAGGGTTGGGGGCCATACCCGGTGGTGCTTGGAGCTTATTCCTGCCTCAGTGCTCTCTGATCATGCCTGGCAGGGCTCAAGGGATCATTTTGGGGATCAGACCTGAGTTGACTGCAGGAAAGGCAAGTGTCCCGGCCTTGTGTTATATTGGCCGCACGACATCTTATTATCTAGTTCTTACTGTGGAGAACGTGGCAGGCTACCAAAAGTATTCTGCCCACACGGCAGAGTCTGGCAAATTCCCCGTGGCATATTCAATATGCCAAAACCCAGTAATAATAATGAGTCTCATTCTCCTGACCCTGAAAGAGCCTCGAATGTGGCTCTTTCTAAAATCTCAGGGCTAGGTCGAAGGAGACGTTACTGGGGCCTGCTCAAAGAAATCGATGAATGACAGGATGACAGTGATACAGTGAAACAGTATTAGGGAAGCTTCATGTCTGAGTTGTTCATAAATCAATTGAATATGTGCACAAGGAAAAATAATAATGATGCCATCTTTTTTAGTTTTAGAATATAAATTCTAGCCGTAGCAGTTGTTTCTGCCCTGTTTGCGTTGGATAATGGGCTTCCCGTGTTCTACTCGCAAGGCCGACATCTGGACAGCCACAGCCTCTGCCCAGCCACTGACCATCCCTGGCCTCCTCTCCCCCATCCAACCTTTCTTTTAGGGAGGGAAAATAGATGCTTCAGACTCTTCTACTCACGGTGAAAGGAAAATTACATGACATGCTGGAGGATGCGATTGGTCACTCAGAGCGTCAGGAGCGGGTTAAGGGAGCGTCAGATTTGACGCCCCCCAATGGGGTTCTGAGGAAACCCTAGAGATGTGACTCAGCAGCATTGGAATTGGGCTGTCATCACTGTTCTCTTGGTTTCACCCTTTTTTTTTTTTTTTTTTTTGGAGGGATGGGGTTGGATCACACCCAGTGATGCTCAGGTCTTACTTCTGCCTCTGGCCCTGCACTCAGGGGCCCTCCTTACGGTGCTTGAGGGACCACATGGTGGTGCCTGGGGGCCCAACTCAGGTCAGCCACATGTGAGGCAAGTGCGCTACCCACTGGACTATCTCTCCGGCCCCTGTACTTCATTGTTGTTCAAGCTTTTCACCCACTTGTAAAACTTAATATTCTTTAGTAGCTAGTTGTACATGAACATATATATACACACAGCATTTTTTCCCCTAAGTATATAGTTTTGGATTTCACTGTGTACATCTTTGCTTAACAGGTATTCGTATGTTTTCTATTTTTGTTTTTTTTTAATTGGTAATGCCAGCGTATTTTCACAATAGTAACAAAAGGAAACCGTGATGTTTCTGTTAAAATCAAACTTTCCTTGAGTATGCTCTTCGGTTTCTAGAGCTGTATCTAAAGCGTAAGTATTAGTTTTGAAAAAATAAAAAAAAATAAAGTAGCACGGCAACAGAAATATCGCAGAAAGAAATGGGTGTTAGTGGCACAGTTCTAATAGGGCTGCTGTATTTAAAACTATATGTATGCTCTTCATATGCACTCTAGCACCGTATTTAACAATCCCGCATACATATGCATGTCCATCTGTCACATTTATATTTATCCTTATTCATATCTAGGTAAAGTACTTCCCTTAACTCTCATGAGACAAAAAATATTGATCCCCAAGAACTGCATCCCTCCTGTTGTGAAGTCCACTGTGTCCAGTCAGTCCCCCTCACCTGAGAAACCCTTGCTGCTTTTCCAGCCGTCAGGACACGACCACAGCCAAAGCACTCTTGGAACACAGAGCTCGGCCATTTTTGTTTCTTTTATTTGTTTGTGTTGCTGCTTTGGGACCATTCCTGGTGATCCTTCAGGGCTGCTCCCGGGCTTGTGTTTTCTGAGGCCTGTCCCCGTGTGGGGGGTGTCCGCGCAGTGCAGATGAGGCCTGACCTCATCCGGCACACAGTTCCTGCGTTGCCTGCGTCGCCCCTCTGAGCTTTCCCTGGTCGGGAGGGTTGGCATTTCCCAGGAGACCACTCAGAGCCTCTCCTGGTGGGTTGTGGTGCAGAAAACGTCTTCAGTTCTCATTTGTCCTGGATGGCTTTTATCCCTCCTGTCTCTGCACTGAGAATTATTCCTGCTTATACTTGGGGGAACCACGTGGGAAGCCAGGGATTGAACCCAGGTTGGCCACGTGCATGCGAGGCTGACACCTTACCTGTTGTGCTGTCACTCCAGCCACCCTTCCCTTTGTCCCGGGAGGGTTTCATGTCAGAGGTCTGTGGTGGATCTCATGTTACCTCTGCACTTGCGCAGTTTCCTGCTTGCTACTGTAAGTCATCTTATCTCTCTGGGAGCTCACTGTCGGGTTCTGGCCATTTTCATTTGTTTTTCTTCGTGGGGTTCTCTTTGGGTTAATTTTGCCTGGCCCTCGGCAGGTCCCCTGACTCTGCAGGGGACGTTCTCAGCCAGTATCTCTCCCACTCACTCTTCTTCTCTTTTTCCTCTCTCTACTCTTATGAGTCAGAAATCATTCCTCTGGCCGTTGTCCACCAAGTATTTTAATCTTTTCTTCAATTTACTTACATCTCATGTCTGTTGCTCGGGATATTTTTTTTTAATTTTAAATTGTTTTAATTTATTGGGTGTGTGTGTGTGTGTGTGTGTGAAGGAGGTTTGGGCCACACCCAGAGATGCTCAGGGGTTTCTTTTTTTGGGGGGGGATTACACCCAGCATTGCACAGGGGTTACTTCTGGCTCATGCACTCAGGAATCACTCCTAGCAGTACTGGGGACCATATGGGACGCTGGCAATTGAACTCGGGTCAGCCCTACCCGCTGTGCTATCACTCCAGCCCCAATGCTCAGGGGTTTCTTCTGGCTCTACACTCAGACGTTACTCCTTTTTTTTCCCCATAGTTTTTAAAATTTATTTATTACTATTTTTTTAATGAATCACCAGGAGATACTGTTACAGACTTAGGCTTTTATGATTACATTTCAGTCATACAATGATCAAGCACCCAGCCCTCCACCAGTGCCCATTCTCCACCACCAGTGTTCCCAGTGTTCCTCCTGCCACCCCCACCCCATACCCCCTGCCTCTGTAGCAGGCACATTTCCTCTTACTCTCTCTCTCCCTTGGGGTGTTATGGTTTGCAATACTGGTACTAAGTGGCCATCATGCTCGGTCCACAGTCTACTTTCAGCACGCTTCTCCCATCCCGAGCTAGCCCTCCAAGCATCATTCTCTTAGTAGTCCCTTGTCTATCCCCAGCTCTCAGGCCGTTACTCCTGATGGTGCTGGGGAACCGTATTCAGGGATCCAGCCTGAGTCTGCTACGTGCAAAGTAAACTCCCTGTTCTGGGTACTAGCCCCTTTATTGCTTTTTTTTTTTCTTTTTTGGGTAACACCTGGCAATGTACAGGAGTTACTCCTGGCTCTGCTCAGGAATTACCCCTGGCGGTCCACTTTATTGCTCTTTTAAATTTTTATACAAATGTGATTGGTTTTAAATTTGTTTTCTTATTGGGGCGCAGGGGGCTGGGGCCACACCCAACAGTACTCTGCTCAGGTGACCGTGTGTGATTTATTTATTTATTTATTTATTTGCATTTTGGATCACACCCAGCAATGCACAGGGGTTACTCCTGGCTCATGCACTCAGGAGTTACTACTCCTGGCGGTACTGGGGGACCATATGGGATGCTGGGAATCGAACTCTGGTCAGCCGCGTGCAAGGCAAATGCCCTATCTGCTGTGCTATCACTCCAGCCCAGTGATGAAAGATTTAAACCAGGGCGGGCAGGGAGCCTTCCCTGAGAGCCTCTCTCCAACCTCACCCCTCCTGTTTGTGTCGGGTCATTTGTTCGGCCTCCAAACACACAGACTTGGTTTTCTGCTTCCCTGACTCGAGGCCCTATTAGGAGGCCCTATTAGCCTCTTCAGTTCTTTCTTTGTGGACTGAACCCAGCAGTGCTCAGGGCTTCCTCCTCACCAGACTCGGGGGCACCTTCTGTGGTGCCAGGGCACAAATCCAGCGACCTGCCCTCCTCTGTCCTCTGGCTCCAGCCCCAGCGCCTCTGGTGCTCGTGGAGTGAATTCCGTGACATCCTGCATCGATTTTTCTCCGAGCTGAGTGACTGGCTCGGCCCGAGCTTTCTTCGTTTCAGCTCGCAGCAAAGGAGACTGTTGGCCCGAGATCATCCTCAGACCGTATCAAGGGGTGTGGTAGACCTGAGAGGGCTTCCCTGGGCTTCAGTCCCCATATCCCAAAGCCACCAGATTCCTTTTTGAAGTAGCACTGTAGCACTGTCCTCCCGTTGTTCATGGAGTTGCTCGAGGGGGCACCAGTAACGTCTCCATCGTGAGACTTGTTGTTACTGTGTTTGGCATATCAAGTACGCCACAGGAAGCTTGCCAGGCTCTGCCATGAGGATGGGATACTCTCTGTAGCTTGCCGGGCTCTCTGAGAGGGGCAAAGGAATCGAACCCAGTTCGGCTGCTTGCAAGGCAAACGCCCTACCCTCTGTGCTACTTTTTGTTTGTTTTTTTGGATCACACCTGGCAATGCACAGAGTTTACTCCTGGCTCTGCACTCAGGAATTACCCATGGCAGTGCTCAGGGGACCAGGGGACCATATGGAATGCTGGGAATCAAACCTGGGTCGGCACCGTGAAGGCAAATGCTCTACCTGCTGTGCTATTGCTCCAGCCCCACCCACTGTGCTACTTTAATGGACACCCCCCCCCCCCGACACAAAGCACCCACACCTGAAAGCTGCAAGGTGGGGTCTGGGCAGGGCCACCGCTGCTGGGCTCTGAGAAGGCGGGCGCCGGGGTATCCTCCGAACCTCGCCACTGTCACGAGGCCCTGTCCATGACCAAGGTTGGGGGATGCAGGCAGCTCTCATCTGTGAGGCTCGCTCTGTAGTCCCGGGTGCTGCACACAGGAAGCCCAGCCTCCCGGGCTGGGGCAGGGGGGGGGGGGAATGGGGAGGAAGTGGCTCACCACAGCCACACTGCCATCCTCCGCCTCGAGTGGCCCCAAGCATCCACAGACAAGCTGCTCGGGCTCTCATTTGTCCCAGCTTTAGGGTTGCTGTATGTGATAATTCTTTTTTTTTTTTTTGCTTTTTCTTTTTGGGCCACACCCGGCGATGCTCAGGGGTTCCTCCTGGCTCTGCACTCAGGAATGACTCCTGGCGGTGCTCGGGGGACCATATGGGACGCTGGGGATCGAACCCGGGTCGGCTGCATGCAAGGCAAACGCTCTACCCACTGTACTATCACTCTTTCTCTTCACGCTGCTGGGGAACAGTTAGAAAACGGGCACCCTCTAAGCAGGGCTGACAGATGTTTAGCAACCAGCAGAGCTGCTTGGTGTGATGCGTTGTTTTGTGTTTTCACCATCAGGCCTGTGGCCAGGGTGGGGTCAGCTCTGGGTGGAGCATGCATGCCTTCCCGGTGTTTGATCCCACTGAGCACTGCCAGCCCGAACACCAGGCCTGCAGCCCCCCTCACGCCGTCACAAAGGGAAGGGGAAAAACATGAAAATGGCATGCTGCTGAGAACCAAACAGAGAGGTAGAAGTGATACAAACTGTTTCATAAAGTTGAAGGCCCCAGATTCAGAGGTTTCGTCTGGAAAACCAGTTCTAATAAAATTCCCAGTTTTGTTTGTTTAGTTTTGGATTGGGGGGCGGTGGTGGTGGTGGTGGTGGGTCATATCCCAAACAACCCCAGCCAGGCTCAGGGGGGTTCCTCCTGGCTCTGCACTCAGGAATTAGTCCAGGTGGGCTTGGGGGACCATAAGGGGTTTAGGCCATAGAACCCTGGGTTGACCATGTCAAAGGCAAATGCCCAACCCACCAACCGGACTCTCTCTTGACTCCTCAATTTCAAATTCCCAATTTTAGCAAAGGGCAAAGTTGGGGGCCAGAGCGATAGTACAGCAGGCAGGGCATTTGCCTTGCACCTGGTTGACCCAACTTCGATCCCCAGCACCCCATATGGTCCCCTGAGCCCACCACGAGTGACCCCTGAGCACAGAGCCAGGAGTAAGCTCTGAGCATTGCCAGGTTTGCACACCCCCCAAAAAAAAAACAAACCAAAAGAGAGAGAGAGAGAGAGAGAGAGAGAAATCCAAAACAAACAAAAAAAACAAAACAAAAGGGCAAGGTGGATTCTAAGGCCTGTAGTGACTGGCCTGTCCTCTCCTTGGCCGCTGACCTTTAGGCCACATTTGAGCTGGTCACCTGCGGGCCCCTTTTTCTCTCCAGCTTCCTGGGGTGCAGGGGTAGGGGGTCTCCCGTTCATTCCTGAGCATCTTGTGGCCTGGTCAATCCAGCCATAAAAGGAGCAAGATCGTCACAATGGCACTGGGTGGCTTTTGGTCTGAAGGGGGGTGGGGTGACAGGCCATCTGAGAACCTCTGTCCAGTGTCGTCACGTTGAGTGAAGGCTTCCACGTGGAATAAATCCCTCCCACATTGGAGAGGGACACCAACATGCAGCTCAGGCCAGAGACATAGCACAGGGCTAAAGTGCTCGCCGTGCACGCGGCCAACCCAGGCCCGGTCCCAGCACCCCAGATGATCCCCGGAGCCCTGCCGGACCAGCTGACAATTGAACAGCAGCCTTGATCCTTTATTTCAGACAGCCTCTTTTTTTTTTTTTTTGCTTTTTGGGTCACACCCGGCAATGCTCAGGGGTTCCTCCTGGCTCTGCACTCAGAAATTACCCCTGGCAGTTCTCAGGGGACCATATGGGATGCTGGGAATCGAACCCGGGTCGGCCCGTGCAAGGCAAACGCCCTACCTGCTGTGCTATTGCTCCAGCCCCTCAGACAGCCTCTTATACATCTCTCTAAGGAACTTGGCAGGTAAAATTGTCCATTGTCATTGCAAAAAACATATTTCCAAGATCATACATTTCTTTGATAGGACGCATAATATAATGAAAACAATGTTACTTAGATCAGGAGCGGGGGAAATAAGAACAAGGTAGAAAGAATAGCAAAGTATACTGAAGAAAACTCTGACCCTTCCTGTGGACTTTTCATCATTTACC
>JAOXYA010098787.1:0-10914 GCA_028565675.1 Sorex palustris
GGTGTGGTCTTCTTTATAGAACTTTTCCAGCTCCATGTAGAACTTCTCAATTTCTCCTTCATCGTAATTGGATGTTGGTGCGTAGACAATGAAGATAGAAACTGCCAGCAGTGAGCCACATCTATTCAAGTGTAATCATACAATTCAGATTGTTAGGCATTCGAATGAATCAATGCTTATGGCCAAGTTCGTGTTGACAAAAACACCAACACCACCAGTACCTCTTTTGTCGCTTGTTCTGAGAAACAGTTCTTCTCCAGTGTCGAATATGACATGATGTGTTTGATGCCTTCTTGTCTCAGTCAGACCAATGGTGTTGTACTTCATCTTTCGTGATTGCCCCATCAGGTCCTCGATGGATGCATCTGATGCCAGTGTACGTGCATTGAAAGTACAGACAGTCATTTTTGTCCTTCTTCGTTTTGGCAGCCTAGTTTTTTTTCCTGAGATTTTATCAGTCTCTCCTTCCTCATCTTTCTTAATGCTGCCATATTGGTGGTTCTTTTAGGGTCAGGGGAATATGAGACTCATTATATTTACTGGTTTTGGCATATTGAATATGCCACGGATAGCTTGCCAGGCTCTGCTGTGCGAGTGGGATACTCTCAGTAGCTTGCCAGGCTCTCTGAGAGGGATAGAGCGCTTTTGGGCCGGCCTCTAATCGCCCTTGCTGGTGTTTCCATGGTTCAAAACATATTTGAACCCCATTAAATATGGCGTGGTAATCTTGTATTAAGTGTTTTATGATGTGGGCTTCACTTGTGTGTGAGTCTCGGACTGAGTGTCCAGAAAGCATCCTGGAGGGCATCTACGGCTGGGTAGTGGAGGTAGTGGAGGTCTGCCAGGCTTCTGGGAGCAGGTAGAGGATCTCTGTTACCGGATCTGTTGAGCCTGGAGTCCAAGGTCACAGAGTTCTGCTTCCCTGGTTTATCTTTGATAAAGGAGCAAGAAATGTGAAGTGGAGTAAGAAAAGTCTCTTCAAGTGGTGCTGGAAAAACTGGACAACTACATGCAAAAAATGTGAGCACAGATGCCTTTCTAATGTCAATCACAAAAATCAGATCAAAATGGATTGAAGACCTCAATATCAGACCTGAATCCATTAGGCATATAAAGAAAAGCATTGACAGAACCCTCCATGGCACTGAAGGTGTCTTTGAGAATGAAAAGTCACTGACCAAGCAAGTGGAAACAGAGATTAACCAATGGGACTACATTAAACTAAGAAACGTCTGCACCTCAAAAGAAATGCTGACCAAGGTTCAGAAACAGCCACGGAATGGGAAAAATTATTTACCCAATACCCATTAAATAAGGGTTAATATCCAGCAGTGTATATTTGAACTAAACTAAGTGTACTGTGATTAATCATAGTATGCATTTATTGTTGAAAATTAATCATGTAAGGAAATAGTAAGATAGGTGTTATATCTTAGAAAACAAATATAAGTGCAATAAACCATTCTTAGCTAAACAAATTGAAGTAATTTAATTTAAAGTTCCGAGCTTGGTATGAATGCAACTACAATATATCAGATTTTATGGTTTACACCACCGGAACGCAAACACATTTTAATTTTATTTTTGCAGTGGCTGGTGTTGAATCCAGGGTTTAGTACAAGTCAGGCATGTGCTTTAGCTCTGTGTCAGAAGCCAGGAACCCACAAACACTTAAAAACTTTACTCAGGAGAAAGTCTTTGATAAAGAGACAGTTCAGAATTAATGGCAATCATGATTTATTTTTACTGTACTTTTTAAAATAGAGTATGTTGGTGCTCTATAACTCATAATTCTTTTGCTCTAGATTGAACTAAACATCATTTTCCTAAAATAGCATCTCTAACATAAAATGTTGTGAATGTTTTCACTGAAAACCCAGAGAAAAGATAAATACAGCAAACTAAATAAAAATTAACCCCATAAAAGCAATTGCCTAAAATAAAATTTAATTGCAAATACTTCTGTAGAGTAGGAAACAGGAAAAAAAAACTTGATGTAAGATGGTCTCAAATTGTGTTCTATGTTTGTCTTTTTTCGCCATTTTAAAGGTTTGGTTTCTCCTTTCTTCTCTAAGAGAAGGGATTATCCTCTCTCTCTGTCTCTCCCTCTTTCTCTCCCTCTCTGTCTCTTTCCTTTTCTCCCTCTCTGTCTCCCTCTGTCTCCCCCCCTCTCTCTGTATCTTTCTCTTCCTCTCCCTCTCTCTCTCTCTCTCTCTCTCTCTCTCTCTCTCCCCCCCCCTCTGGCCAAAAGGAACAGTATCCATTTGTAGCCATTATCAATCATGACTTCTATCACTTATCCCAGGCAGGTATTACTCAAGATTTTATAATCTGTAAAATCACACGTTTAAAAGTCTGAGCCAAGACAGGACTTGAAAGGGGCGTCGGAGCTCCCGAACCGGCTGGCACTAAGACGTCACCTCTCCCCCCTGTGACAGAGGGACATGCCACACATCTGGCTCGGGTCATGCTGGGGCTGATGACCAATAGAGACACCAGCGAATTGACTCGGGCTTCTTGGCCTTTTCACCCCGGGATGTGTATTTATTTTTTTAGAATTTTTTTCTAAAGATAAAGTTTTCTGAGGCTGCATTCAAATTTTTGTTGTGTCATTTAGTCTATTTGAACGATGTGACTCACTGACATAGCTAAAAACCTTTGAAATTTGGAAAGGAGCATCACAAAACTTTTAATCTTGAGATTTAATGAGACAAAACCTCCTAAAATAATTCCCTTGCTCACTAAACTTGCTGCTTACCAGTTTGCAAGAAAATATTTTTCTTCTGGTAATAGATATCGGAATTATTGTATGCTTAATCAGTATTACCCATTTCACACCATGGAATATCAGTTATACATAATACCATGTAAATAACATCTTCTGGGGTTTCTGTTTTTGTTAAATTTATGCAATAAAAATTTAAAATCATCTTGAAATATATTTTTAATTTAAAACATAATTATCTACCACAGGCAGAATTCCTAGGGTTATTTGGCAGTAATATTTAATACATCCGGAGTATCATTTTAGTTTTTAGTTTTCTGCTATATTTTCACAGTTTAAGAGAAAATAATTTATAAAAGCATGGGCTATGATCCATCCTTCTGTGATTTTTGATGTACATGAAATGGGTGACAAATATGCTCAAACATCCAAGTGGCTTTAATACATTGAGCTTATTATATCGCCAAAGTTGAAGTAGATGCAGTAATCTTAGTTGGAAGTAGTGCTGATAAAGATGAAGACATCAGACAAATCTCTAAGGGATGGTAATGAACACATGTGATACTCTCCCTTCAACTCCTGGCACCTCGGGGCTTCCTGAGCTCAGGGATGTGTTGGTTCAGTGGTCCATGAATACTTCTCAGTACTGGCCCAATTAAAAAAATTAAAACATCAAGTCATGAGATAGGAGGCAGAAAATGTGTGATATTAAATTTTCATTAAAATCTTACATGACTCAGTCAACTTGACTATCTCAGTTTTTTTTCCCATTTGGTAAAAGTAAGAGTTTATTTTTCGATATCCATTTATTTTTATTTTATTTTCTTTGTGGCCAGATAGTTTTAAGCTTTATCAAAGCAGTGAGCAAACACATACAACTTGTAGTTGAAATGAGTAGTCTGTTGGTGGAGGCAGGAGGGGTGGAATCCTTATTCTTAAAAGAATTAATGTGTGTCTGTGTGTGTTTGGAGGTACATTGGGACACACCCAGTGGTGTTCCAAGAATACTTCCAGTTCTGTGTTCAGAGTTCACTCCTTTTATTTGGCAGGGCTCCTTCTTCTGCTTTGAGTTTTTTTTGCTATTTTGTTTTGGTTCAGTTTGGGGTCCCCTGAGAAGTGCTCAGAAACACTCCTGGTGGTTGGCACTCTCATGGCCTGTGCTGAGAGTCCACACATGGCGGTGCTCGGGGGACCATCTGCAGTGCGATAGACTGAACTTTGGTGGACAACATTGAAGGTGAGCTTTTACTTTCTCTACTATTTCTCTGTGCCAGGAATATTTGTTTTCAGTTGTTGTTGTTAAGTTTTACAATTGCTTTATAAATCTTCTATATTAATCTTGTATCTGTTCATCTTTTGATTCCCAAAGAGGAATAGAAAGAGCTATGCTTTGGAGTACAACGCTTCACTCAAGTGAGAGAAGGAATCCCGAGATCCGACCTCTGCGGTTTTGCTTTTCCATGTGGCAGCCAGACTCCCAGGACCAGCTTGTGACACGACTGCTTCTTCCACTTCATACGCCTAGACTCTGTCAAATTCTTTCTGTCTATCTACTGGAGAATCTGATTTTTTACATATGAGATATTTCTTCTCAAATTATTTGAATGGTGAGTTTCTCGCTGGAGTCGACAATTGTTTTATTATTAAAATTTCAACTCCTATGTATTTAATCTCTATATTAACAAGTCAGTTCTTGTGACTGCCCTCTTACTGTATCACTGTTTCACTGTCATTCCGTTGGTCATCGAATAACTCAAGTGGGCACCAGCTCTATCCCTCCCAGCCCTGAGATTTTAGCAGTCTCTTCTTACTCGTCTTTTCCCGATGATAGGAGGTTCTTTCAGGGTCAGGGGAATGAGATCTATTGTAGTTACTGTATTTGGCATATCAAATACCCCACAGGGAGCTTGCCAGGCTCTGCCTGTGCAGGCAGGATATTCTCTGTAGCTTGCTGGATCTCGGAGAGGCATAAATGGGTAGGAAGTATCTTATAATGTGTTCAAGGCCTTGAGGTCTGGAAAGTGGCCTGGGGCATGGCAGTGGTTGGGCAGTGGAGGTTGACTGCTAGGACTGGGTCCCTTGGGGTGGGGAGGGTTCTCACCCGCCCCACAGCCTGGCACTAGTAAGAACATAGTAAGTGACACTCTCACTAGGTTCTTTTAATTGCTCACCTGTTGTTTCAAGTCCTATGGTGAACTGGAAAAGGAAACTATGGTTTTACCATCCTCAGGAGAGTTGGGATCCCATTAAATCAGTATAAAACAAAAGCTAAAGATAATCCCTGGTAATCTAATAGTAAATAATTTCATTCCTTTATTGTCTTTTTGCCTCACAATATACATAATCATGCAAGGAATGTGCCTTTTTTGCATAAGTGGGGCCTTAGACATAAGCTCCACCTAATATAGTCTATAAGCTGTTGAATACTAAAGTTTTGGATGATCCTCAGGCTTGGTAGGAGAGGGGTGGTATTTTATATTTAATAAAACACCATTCAAATGAAAAAAACCTTAATTGTAAGTAGAGTGAATTATCTTTTAAAACATTTTTTCAGTGAAAACTTCCAAGTGTACAAAAATAATTTGTGAACATAATTAACCCACAGGGCTTAGAAAACCATCATGAATAATTTCAACATGTGGGAAATTTTGTTTCATCTATCATCCTTGATAAATTAGCTTGCATATCAGTATATAACTATGGAGGATGTCCCAGTTTCTCGGGGTACTTTACCAATTTAAATGGAAGTCAGCCTGTGTGTAACAAAATCATCTGTCAAGGAAACCTAGCATTTATCAATCAAAGTCAGCCAATTCAGATTTAGTTATTTACATTACTCTAGAAGATAGAAGGAAAATCCTCACCCTTCTTGTCAACTATCTCTTTTTTTCTGTGTCTTCCTCTGTAACTAATGTGCAGAAAGTGCAGAGTTCTCAGTGGACAAGTGTGGGCAGGTACGGGAAGAGCTTTGCTAGCCACACACCTTCACCTGGGAGATGCATAGTGACATCCCAGACACTGCACTTTCAACCGGCTCCCAAGAAGCAGTTAATCAATAGGAAGGAAGAAGGGAGGCTATTTTTTAAAAATTTTATTCCTTTTTTTTACTTTTTGGGTTTTGGCATATCAAATACATCACAGGTAGCTTGCCAGGCTTTGCCATGTGGGCGGAATACTCTCGGTAGCTTGCTGGGCTCTCGGAGAGGGTGGAGGAATTGAACCCGGGTCAGCGCATGCAAGGCAAATGCCCTACTCGCTATGCTATCACACCAGCAATGCACAGGGGTTACTCCTGGTTCATGCACTCAGGAATTACTTATGGCCGTGCTAAGGGGATCATATGGGATGCTGGGAATTGAACCCGCCTGCAAGACAAAGGCCCTACCCGCTGTGCTATCACTCCAACCCCAAAGGAAGGCTATTTTTAGGAAGGGTAGTTTAAATGCTGTGGGTACAAGGACGGTCAGTAAGCCCCTTTGTGAACTATTCCTCTGAGACGTAAGGGTTCATCCTGCATATTATTTTCAAGACTTTGGGGAAATATATTTACACAATATATTGATAATAAACACAAATGAGAAGAATTTGCTGGGTTTTCATTTTGAATTCAGCTCTTAGTTTTCCTTGGGTAAATCTTGAAAGCCGGATGTCAGGAATTCCTCTCAGCCTCCTCCACCCCATTTTTCCCACCTTGGTGAGATCCATTTTGCAGACCAGATCCCGCGTTCTGTGGACTTGGTGTGTTTGCTGTATTTTACTGTTTTTTTACATCCCAGATATTTGCGAGATTATTCTGTATCAGTTCCTTTCTCGCTAATTTCATTCATACTGATACTCTTCAGATGCATCCACGTAGAATCCACCACAGAATTTCCAACAGTTGAGTAGTATTCTACTGGGGCAGTTCTATGAGGAGAAATGAAAGTAAAACATTGAGAAGTATAAGCACAAAATATCCAGTAATGAGCTTTGAGACCTGACAGTGCATAATTAGCTCCAGAATTCAGTCAGAGCAGCTCCTTCATGATTTTAGTGTCTCTGTCTCTGGAATTTGGAAAGACGGGCAAAATCTATCTCTTTCTCTATTGATATATGTATATACATATATATTTCTATATGTATCTTTAATAGAAAAAATATATTTTCTATTGCCTATATTGTTCTCTCCATGTTCAGCTCGTATGGTCTTTAGAAAAGAAACAGTCATAAATTCTTTATTACTATTATTATTATTATTATTATTTTGGGTTTGGAGGCCACACCCAGCGATGCTCAGGGGTTACTCCTGGCTCTGCACTCAGGAATTACTCCTGGTGGTGCTTGGGGGATCTTATGAGGTGACAGGTATTGAACCCGGGTCTGCAAATACCCTACCTGCTGTATTATGGCTCCGGCCCTAAGAGTCCTTATTCTTAATCAGTGCAGGTGAAGCTTTTAAAAAAGTCTTCAAACACTTAAAAAAGTCACAGTAAGATATTATGAAATTTCAGGATTTATTTCCGTTCACAGGCAGCAAAACACTTTAAACATGATTAAGAGGACTCAGATGTATTACCAGATTTCTACAAACACTGAAACAGATTCTTCCCTCTCACTTTTATCCTTTACTACAATAACAAGCTAATTTTAGTTCCAATAAATTTAGACAGTTATTTTTAATAAAACCAGCTAGAACCGAGTCTATCAGATAGATCTTTTTAATTTTCCTTGCTGGGATTTTTGGTAATGAATTTGGATTGCGCTTTTAATGACTTCTGAGGGCTGAGGACTCATTCCCGGCTCACAGAACCATTAGGTTTCCTTCTCACCACCCATATTTTGCAACTGATTTTTCTTTTCTTTTTTTTTTTTTTGTGTGTGTATGAGTTTCTCATCCTGCCAAAGGGCTACTCTATTGTCCTCTTCGCTGACTGGTGCTCTATCAGCACGTCATCAGGATAGGTTCTCTTCATTGTCTGACATAAATTTTAATTCCTGAAGAATATGTTCTCTGACATTTCATTCAACACTTCAGTAGTACAACCAGTTTTCTAATTATCTGTGGTAGAGAATGAAAAGATTTCTTTCTGTAGTTGCAGAAACAAACACAGTGACATAATAGAATTACTCACAATTTCCACACTTTGGGGATGGCATGAAAAGAGAAAGCTTGGTTCTACTTACACAAAATATACAATCTATCATGTAGCTGCAGGATCTTATCAAGAGGAAGTGATCTTAAATCTGAAACATTTATGTAGATGACTATGGGATAACATGTCACTGCCTATTTACCCAAGTGACAACGATTTCAAAAGCAATATTACCTCCACCATTGCAAATAAAAATTAGCCCTTTTAAAATCATGGTTCTTGTTTGCTTAAAGTAAATACAATTTTTAATTTTAAAACGGCATGAAAAATATGTGGTTCATTTTTAACATAGAATGTCTATTACCCAGGCAGAAGTATTTATGCTATAAACACTGTCTACAGAATGAAGGCATATTTTTCTTTAAGCAAATCAAGTAAGTGAAAATATAGTTTCTCGTACTATCTGCACTAAAAGTTAATGTAAAAATCTTTATAAATGTAATTCAATATTATTCAGGTTGTTCACAAAGAGGTTCTTTCTCTAAAAGTCCTTTCTCATAAATACAAATACATATCTTTACACTTACATTCTTGCCAATAACATTTTTGTCTTATTCACAACCAGTCAATTTTACTCAGAATTTCTTCTTTTCCATTAACAAATTAACCATCATTTTTTATAGTGTTCTTATTTAAGATATGCATCTACTCCGTATGTATTTAGAATTGATCTCTTACCTTCGATTATTTAATAAACATCTTAGAATTCGTAATCAAAATTTTAATTTCAAAATTATAATCAAATAAATTATTGTAATATATATTTCAAACTAAAATGGCATAATTCTAATATATGTGCTATTTTAAAATAGAATATTCTAGGCAATAATGTATTTCTCTGGTATATAAATTCCAAGTTTCAAGGCAAACAAGCAAATCCTAAGGAAAAGTAAGTAAAATAGTTAATATTTAATTATCAGTGAATCACCATTTTAACCTTTGTTAAACTTTATTTTTCCAAGATAATTGGAAAACTATAGAAGAAACATATTCGAAATTGAGTTCACCAGGGTAAACATTCATGAAAAACAATATTGTATCTTTCGTTTCTTTCAGAGTTTGACCCTGACTCCAGCAACCTGGAACTGTACTAACTGGTTTAGATAATCTGGCTTTACCTAATCCTTTTTACCCTCCATGCTGTTATTTAACTTAACATAGTTTTATATTGTCCAGTTTAAAAAGAGACTTCACTACTTGTTGCTAATGTGTGTTTCAATCTTTCAAAAATTAAATTTTTACACTACTTAAGCAGGGTGGCTTACAAAGCTGTTCATAATACAATTGCTAAGGGCACCCAATACTCTAAAGCCAGCCCTACCCAGAGTGGCTTCTCTCCACCACTGTTCCTATTTCCCAAACATCCTCATGACAGCCTCCTCAGTAGGCACAAAAAATCATTTTCTATTGCTATGGAATTATCAACAAATACATGAGTAAAAGAAAATTTGTGAAAATTCATCTTTCTCACCCGGAGCTCCTTATGTCCTCGTCTGAGGGTTTGCTGTTCCTTGCTGGTTGACCCTTCTTTGCTACTGTTTTGTCGATTGAGCTCAGTTGGCATCTACGCTACTCTCTCATCAGACTTGGTGGGCTTCTCCCCGGATGCCAGTGTTGTGGGGTGGGAGGTGGGGTCTGCAGAACCTGACTTATGGATGAATTACATGGTCTAGGCTGGAGAGTGGCTGGCATTGCTCAGGGCTTCCAACCTAAGGTGGTTGAGGGGGCTTGTCTGCTCCTTCTCTTAAGGACCCGAGTTCTCACCTGGGTCTTTGGTGGGTTTGTTGCCTTTGCAGAGATGAGAGTGAAGGAGTGGTGTTGGGCTGTGGTGTGATAACAGCCGTGGGGAGTGGGTGCAGCTGCTGGGGTTTGCATCGCAGGGACTCAGCCCAACCCATCCTGAGGGATTCCCAGACCAATGCACCAGTGCATTTTAGTGGCTTGACTCGCATCTCCTGAGGTTTAGTTAGGAACCTCCAGAGCTGGGCTGGTGCATGAGTTCACATGGCAGAAGCTGTGAGGTGTAGGGAACCTTTTAATATTTTATCAGAAGCAAGCTTATCTGAAATATTCACATTCTGGGAACATTTCTGACATTAGCAGAAGTTATTTAATCATGTCTTTATACTTGCAAAAAAAACTTAAACAAAGTAAGTTACTATTATTTTTTTGGTGACATAAAAAAATCTAATTAATAAACACAGAGCCCAGCAAGCTACTGAGAGTATTTCACCCTCATGATAAAGCCTGGCAAGCTACCCGTGAGGTACTGGATATGCCAAACACAGTAACAACACGTCTCACAATAGAGACATTACTGGGCCCTCTAGAGCAAATCACTGAAGAATGGGAGGACAGTGACAGTGACAAGAAACACAGAAGTAGCAATAAGTGTATATCCCTTTATACTACAAATGTAATGATTTTAAGTAGGCACATTCTCAAATAAGCCTTTAAATTTTAAAGTTTTTAAAATTATCACAATTCACACTTAAAAACATTTGAGTTGGTGAAGGTGCCAAAAATTATGTTAATTTAAATTATATCTTCTGGAGTCTAACAAACTCGAAAGGAGTAGTATCAAACATCAGTACAGATTCACCAAATCAGTCTCTTTGCTATCATTAGAATTATACACTTGTATACAAGTTTCCAAAAATATTTGGCTATCAGTGTTCATAGAAATGCCAACATTTTCATTGATCTAATTCCAAACAATTTCATCCACTTCTTCAATAAGGTTTTTGTTAATTTGCGTTTTTGGAGATCTCTCATCCTAACAGTAAAGTAGCAGATGTTAATCACACACAATAAATAAATAAATAAATAAATAAAATAAAATTCTTGTTTCTAAGTCTGCTGAGCTGATTTTCCAGTTCCTAACACCTGAGGACATCTGGGGTATTGATGTAGGCAGGTAGATAGGGAAAGGCTCTCTGCAATGAAACAAAGTCTCATAGAAGAATTCTAGGACTGACCTACCCTGTGGACACAGAGAACAAAGACTTGATAAGACCATCCCCAGACCCTGAAGATATGGGCCTCCTCCCCATGAAA